>JBBPDB010000108.1:27595973-27608194 GCA_037974465.1 Brachypetersius altus
CCCCCCCCCCCCCCCCCCCCCCCCTCCCCCCCAACCCCTCCACCCCAAAAAAAGATAAAAAAATGTATATGTATATATACCTGTGTAAGTAGAAAAAAAACAAAAGCAAAAAATGTATTTAGAAAAATTTTAAACCTTTTTTTTAATTTGACTGTTTTATTTGTGTCCCCTTCAAAAATTGCTCATGAGAAATTTTATATTTATTGTCCCCCCCTACTGTTAAATGAAGTTTACGCCCATGATTTCATAAGTAGTGGCATAAGTAGTAATATTGCACCGGTAAAGACAATTGAACTATTACACATAATTATAAAGATATTACATGCAATGACAATGATTTAGCACACAGTAAGAAATTACACCTTTGAAAAGTGTAGCACAGTTCTAAACAGTTCTTTTTTCTACAGCAGGGTGACCTGTACTGTAACGGCGCTCCCGGGGTCCACACTGACGCGTCCTGCTGCAGCACCAACACTACCCTGACATATGGGCCGAGCTCAATATAGAGCAGATCACTGAGCAGTCCAACACAACTGTGACTAATGATCTGTGTTTGACAGCAGATGCTGATTTAAGTATAGCATTTCAGACTGAAGAACAGATGTGGGCTACTTGAGCACTTACGTATGTAGCTCTGGATAATAGTGTCTGCTAAATGCCGTAAATGTGAATGTGATGCAGTAGAACCCCATTCTCATAAGTACGTTGGAAGAACAACTGTGGACTGTTATATACATCAAACACACACACCTTTAGTGGGGGGTGGGCTGTGTCCTGCTGCATCCTCAGCCTGGATCTTCAGTAAGGTTCTCCTCCGCCCCCCAGAGGACGAGAACAGAAATGCGAATGCTGAGTCATCAAAACAGGCTAAACTGGGGACAATAGTCAACCAGTTCAGGAAACTCAGATTCCCACTGATGATCAGAACTACCTATACACACACACACACACACACACACACACACACACACACACACACACACACACACACACAGACACACACAAAGCTCAAGGGTTGTGTTGATGAGATATCACCTACAAAAGTGTAATAATTGTTCTACTATATTTAATAATCTGTAATAAAACACCTGTCATCTGTCTGTTTTTCAGACGGATCTGCTTCATAAGACGCTCTTTAATAGCAGCTCAAATAAATCATGAGTGTATGAGAGTATGAGAATCCCATTACGGTGCTAGCAGAAATTAGCACTGTGTGTTTTTTTACTCATTGTTTTTTTTTTTTACATTTTCCATTTTGAAGGACAAGCTCTAATAATCACAGGTCAAAACTGACTGATGTTTTACAGTGAAGTCTTGAGTGACCCTCACTAGAATAAACTACACTTGAATTTAAACACCTGGTCTGTGTATTGTGCATCTGTGTGTGTGTGTCTGTATAACCTGGAAGAGAATCTGCAGTGCTCCACTAATCATACACATTCTCCTCCCCATGAAGGTGAAGAAGGGCACGATGAGTTCGATGAAGTGGTTACTGAGTGTCTCGAAGCGGTGGAACCACCAGGGAGAACTGTGCAGGTAATAGGACACTGGGTTCGGGACCGGCTGAGTCTGCAGGAGAACAGACAGGTCATTCAAAACAAACCTGCATTAAAACACTGCGAAACTCTTACAGCTCGTATCATCTCTTATTAGTCTCTGTGCATTTGCACACTCCACATTTGCACATTTCACTACACGTTGCATAACTGTGTGTGACAAACAGAGAATCTTAAAATCTTGAATCCCTCGCTGTGGTTGGATAAGGTTCGTCCTCATTGACTCAGTCTTATGTATCAGAGGGTCTTAAACCTTCTGACAGTAACTCTGTTCATACTGCAGGAAAATGTCACCCCTTAAGTGTGTATTACCTATTGTTGCTCCTCCCACACACACCAAAACACACCTCATAGTGATAGTCCATGCATGTCAGGTCAATCCAGCAGCGGTCTCCCCTAATCTTGATCAGACCCTGAAGGAAAGGAAGAACAAGAAGTTGATCATTAGCAGTTATCAACCATGTTTTAAATGTCCCATGGCATAACAATTTCAATTTTTAACAGTAATACAAGTCTGCCTATAACAGTAATAGCCCAGCCTGCCTATAGTCCTGCAGTGGCTAGAAATGGCGCGGTCTGGAATTTGCCCCGTATGTCATCATAAGTGTGTTTGTGTGTGTGTGTGTATACTCACCGCTCCCAACATGATCCTTACAATGAGCCAGCGGAAAGTCCAGATGGAGATAAGGGAAGGTGGGCTTTGGCGGGGCATCTTTTCCAAACTCCACGCCGGACACAAAAAGATTCCCAGGAATCCCGTCTCTAACAGCTGACTCTCCCACCCTCCACACACACACACACACACACACACACACACACACACACACACACACACTCTTCAGTCAGCACAGTCCTGGCCTGGTGTGAGGGACTGATTCAGTTCAGATGTTGTTTATATTCTGTTTATTGTTTTGTTTACTCCACAAAGGAGACTTAAACAGGCAGCAGTGGGGACAATCCACAGGAGACGAGAGAGGTGTAAATATCTACAGAGGCTGTCATGAGTATATTCATCAATGTTTAACACCTGTATCTCATAAGGACTCAGAAGATACACCCCTCACAATTAAAGTCAAGCCAATTAAACCACATTATAATCACTAATAAACACTAAACTACAGCTGACCATATGTGTGTATACACACACACACAAACAGGTTACTGATCTTGGATGGAAATTTCTCTGCATTTAACCCATTCACTTGAGTAAAGCAGTGGGCAGCTGACACTGATGCTCGAGGAGCAGTTTGTCAGGATGGTGTCTTGCTCAAGGGTACCTCCGTAGTGCCACTGGCAGTCCTGGGACCCACAACTTCATGATCACAAGGGCAATGCCTAACCACTGGGCTGCCCTCAATTTATGTGCTTAATCCCGAATGGCCAAACAGATGATTAACTTTATTAGCCCACTGTTTTCTCAACCCACTGTTTTCACATAATAATACAATAGGCTAATAAAGAAAGACAATGATAATCACTTACTGGAAGCCCATACTCACCAAAAGAATACCTGGAAAACAGAAAATATGACATTTTCATTCACAGACCCGACATACAGTTGTAAAAATACACTTCTTTGTAACTTTTTAACAATCCATGCAGTTGATCTGGACCAGCCATTCCCTAACAACAAGTTGCAAGTTGTAAAACATCCTTAGATCGCTGCAGATTGTTGAAGTTCATTAAAGAGACACACGCTGGTAAGGAAATGCAGGTCTGTATCTTATGCAGCTCCCAGAAGGGGCTTTAATAGATTAACTACTGTACAGGACAATTTTATTATGATATTAAGAATAACTGAACCCTTGCTATTACTGTATTTGATATTAACATTTCTTTTTATCTCTTTAACTTATTCTATTATTGTACTTTCTTAATCTAACTGTGGGCGATTACACGGCTTGGAACATCATGTAAAAAAAGTTTAGGAACTCCAGTTCTAGAGGTACTTCTGTTTTATTGCCCATCCTTGTGTTTCTGACTCACCACAGCTGTCCAACACTCACTAAAGAGTGATAGAGCATCCACAGCGCTGCCATGATCATCATGTTGGCCCTCCCTGAGAGGAGGACGAAGCCAGACAGTGCCAGTCCTGCCAGGGCAATGCAGTCCAGGTTAAAGTCCATGTCTCTCCAGTCCATGAACCAGAGCACAGATGGAGTGTACGCCAGCGCGTCCAAGCCAATCTTTCCACCCACATAGCGTTTAACACTCTGGAGGTAGTCTTTGCAGGGCAGTAGGCCTCTCTCACCGATCAGCTGCTTGTTCTGGTTGTACGCCACAGAGAACGCAACGACTTCAGAGAGAGAACAAAAAAGCAAGATAAAAAACCCGAACACAGACTTTAAGGAACTATTTATGTCCTCACCTTCAGTTGGCATGACCCTCACCTTGCCTGAGCCCTACCCTTTAACCTCCATGACTATAACAATCCTTCCCCAAGTCTAGGACCCCACCCTAACACGGAACAAGCCTCTCCTCGCCCTCACACTCAAATGACCCTCACCCTGTGTCTGTGCAAGAGACAGAGAGAGAGTGAGCATGTGTTTGTAGAGTGTGTGTGTGTGTGTGTTTGTGTGTGGATGAATGGATAGATGCATCTCAGTAAAGTGATCTGTGTGTGTCTGTAGAGTGTATTTGTGTACTTGTGAGTGCATGTGTATGTATGCAGTGTGTAAGAGAGAGAGAGAGAGAGTGAGAGTCTGAGTTCTGTGAATGGGTGTGTCTGAAAGTACAGTACATGAAGCATCTGTATCTCAGTAAGATGATCGTCTGTAGAGTGTATCTCAGTGTGTGTGTGTGTGTATATGAGGGTCTTTAGAAGTGTGTGAGAGTGTGTTTACTCACAGTAGATGAAGCTGATGGATCTCAGCAAGATGATCCGTGTGAGCCAGTAGGTGCCAGTGTGTAACTGAGATTGTTGTTCACTCGGAAGGGGTTCGGGGGGGTTCTGTTGAGGAGGGCTGTCATTCTGGTGCGGTTCGGGGGGGTTCTGGTAAGGAGAGGTGTCGGACCGCTTCTCTGTGCGTCTTTTCCTGACCGCACTTCCACTGGACACCGCCATAGCGCCGCGCACTCTGCGCATGCGCATTCAGCAGCTCCACTCACCCGACCTGAACTGCGGGAACCTCGACTCACACTCCTGCTACACACCGCACAGCCTCACAGTCCTGCTACTGAGTTAATTCAGTTAATAACAGCATGAAACAATAACCATAATAATATTAATACTATTATTGTTGTTGCTGTTGGTAACTTTATTATTGTTATTATTATGATTCTTGTTATTATCATCATAACAATGCTACTAAACTTCTACTACTAATAATGATTATTAATAATAATATTGTTAGTAGCAATAGTGGTACTACTGTTGTTCCGTCTTACTATGGGGCTGTTGTTGTGTAGTCTGGCTGTGAACCGGCTGGGGGCGCAGACGCGCTCGCCCTGCCCGCAGAAGAAGAGCTGAAACATCCTCGACGGAGGCTCGCGACTGGCTAACAGAGTTTTACGCGAAGAGTTTGTTTATTTATTTATTAATGCTCGTTTGTGATTATTCCCCACCATGTCGGACAGCCCAGGTGAGCGTTGTGTTCCTCCGGAGTGGTCCCCCGAGCCTTACAGCCCCCCTAAAGTCAGCTTTAATAACAAAACACCCTGCTAATGGAGTTAGCCTAGCCGGCGTTGCGAACTCAGCAAGGGAAGTGCTACTCTAAAGATTGTTTATTTATCTATACATTCCGCGATTTAAATAAGTGATCAGTGCTTGGCCAGCTTTATATTGAGGTTTGCTGTCTCCAGTAAGTTGTTCTGATCTGAGCTAATCGGGTCGAGGACCTCACAGGTCAACCCTAAATATACTATTTGAACAAAAGTTTTGGGACACACCTGTTTTCTAGGGTTTGGGCTTGGCCCTTTACTTCCAGTGAAGGGCAGTCTTAAAATTTCAGAATACCAAATCGTTTTGGACAATGCCATGCTTCCAACTTTATGGACACAGTTTGGGGAAGAACCTTTTCTATTCCAACTAAGACCATAAAGTAATGGTTGGATGAGTTCAGTGTGGAAGAACTTGACTGGCCCCCACAGAGCCCTGACCTCAACCCCACCCCTTTTGGATGAAGGCGTCCAATACAGTAGTTTCTCCTACTGTATTGCCTCCTTCTGGGTTGCCATAAGAATCTTCCGTCAGCCTCGGGAGAGGCCCTGCCTGTCTTGCTAGCATTAACAAATTAATAAACACGTGTAGGCAAAACTTGCCCATTAATCAGGTTACTGCATCCATGGTTCTGTAATACATATTGTAATTGGAATGTTTCTCCCTCCCAGGATTGCCGCCCAGTGAAGATATCCAGGTCTCCGTGACCATCTGTGATGTAGAAACAGAGGATGAGATCCTAGAACAAAACGGTTTTAATGATGAGCACTTCTGTGAGTGTCCGTTTTATTATTACAGTCATTGGAGTCACATTTATTCATATGATAGCTACTGATCGTTCCATATTCATTTTTGTTCCTTTTCTTTCTTCTCTTTCAAAGATTGTGAGACGTGTCATAAATCTTATATAGACCAATGTGACGTCCATGGTCCACCATTGTTCACCAGTGATTCTCCCACACCCATGGGAGTTCCACAGAGGGCTCTGCTCACTCTTCCCCCAGGCTTAGTAATTGGTAGGTCTACATCTCCTGGAGCAGGACTCGGGGTTTTTAACCAAGGCCAGGTCGTTCCTTCTGGAATGCATTTTGGACCTTTCGACGGAGAGGTGACCAGCAAGGAAAAGGCGCTGGAGAGTGTTTATTCTTGGGTGGTAAGTTGCAACAAAAACGCCTAATGAAGTTATTGCTAATGTGTTTTTTCCCCTGACATTTGTGGGGTTGCGTTCCATTTCAAAGAAACATGCATGTGTTTAGCCTTTAGGGGTTAGCTTCTCATGTCGTCTTGTGGATATATATAGCATTTAGCTGGACAGAGTAGATACTGTCAGTACCCGATCTGTGCCGGCTGCCCGATCAGTTCCTGTGTACAGTAATCCCCCCACATTTATTGACCAAGTATGTGAGCAAGCGCAAGTGTACAAGTTAACAATACAATATGATTAACAATCTAGAACTTATGTACAGAATATCAAAATTACACTCCGGTCACTTATTTTATATCAGAGTGTAAGTCAGTATATAAAAAAACGTACAAACTGCTCACAGACTCACTCTGGCTGGCATCTGTACTTTGTTCACCGTTCTTGGGCCTTCATTGTCCTGCACGAACACATTTCCTCTGTATTGTTTTCATCTTACAGTGAGAAACGAACTCCAGCGCCTTACAGGTACTCAATCTGGGGTTTAGATGAATTTCTGCCAAGTTATATTTGTTTTTAGGAGTAAAAACAGTGATGTAATAAGCCTGTGCACACGGCTACACTCCACTATGCTCCAGTATGACCACATTTGTTTATACTGCCCAGCTTATGGCTCAAAGCAAAATATTCCAGGGCAGAGAAAATCAATAAAAAAATAGTCTACTGCCTAAATGTGTTGTGTATGGTGTCCTGTGTATGATGTGTGGCTGTAATTGACTAAAATAAATTTTATCTAGCAGTCAATCAAGAATAATGTAACACTGTGGTAAACGGTCTTTTATTTTTCAGGTATGCAGAGGCGGGGGGCAGTGTGACTACATTGATGGAGAGCGGGACACTCATTCTAACTGGATGAGGTCAGTAGCTCTGCAATTCCTAAAGTAGACTGAAAATCCTCTGCTCCTACAGCGTTTCTCTTGATGTAAAAGGTATTGGTAAGGATATTGTCACTGTTAATTCACAGGTATGTTGTATGCTCATGGAGCGAAAAGGAACAAAACCTGGTGGCGTTTCAGCATAGCGGGCGAATTCTGTTCCGCTGCTGCCGCCCCATCCATCCTGGGCAGGAGCTGAGAGTGTGGTATGCCGAGGATTACTGCCAAAGCCTCAGCGCCACCTGGGATAAGATCTGGGACAGGAAGTGCAGTCACATTGGTAGTATCATGTTTTTGTGTATTATGTGTACACTTTGCATGTCAACACTTCATTACCTATCTGAAGTGTCTTGAATGTTGAGTTTCAGACCTAAGAATACAAAACAGCTGTACTTCAGTTGCACTGAACTTTTCTTTCTTTGTCAGGAAGAGGGAATGAAGAGGCAGAGGCTTTCATGTGTGCTTACTGCCAGTTCTCCTTTCCAGTGGCTTTTTACCTGCACAGACATATCAGACGTTCACACCCAGATGAGTACCCACACCTCTTGGAAGCCCAGGCTCCTGACCCCATTGAGCAGACATCGGTCGTGAACTTAGATCAGTGTCTACTTGCCACTGATGCACCATCTTCATCTCAGCTGCTGCCAGAATCTTTCCAGAGCCAGTTTCCTCTCAGTGGCCAGGTGGAGAAATCAGACCCAGCCGAACCATCGCGCACACAAAGTAATAGTTTAAGTGACACAACAGATCAGGCAGACAGCAGCGTGCCAGAGAACAAGTGTGGTGAGTGCAGGAGAACGTTTTTGAGATCATGTCATTTAAAAAGACACCAACGCACAATCCACTCAAAGGAGAAGCCATATTGCTGCAGCCGCTGCAGGAAGTGCTTTAGTCAGGCTACAGGGTTAAAGAGGCACCAACAGACCCACCAGCGTGAAAACGAGCAAAGAACAGACTCTCAGCCAATGGAAAAAGAGGGTGCACCATCAGATATCTACCCTTGTACCGAGTGCTCATTCTCTTTTGTGGCAAAAATCAATCTTTACAAGCATCTGAAACGGCACCACCATAGAGAGTACCTCAAACTCTTGGACAATCGCTCTTTTACAACAACAGAGACACCACTGCAAACTGAGAATGTTTCTGACAAACATGACCCTCCATATAAACCACCAGCAAGGTTAAGGAGCTCTGTTGCGACCCCTAACAGGGGCAGGGCTCTCTCTAAAAAGGGACCCACTGGACGACCTCGAGGCCGACCACCTAAAAACAAAAACAAAGTCATCCAGCAACCAGGCAATAGCAAAGCCCAGGAGCAGAGTGGGAGCACTTGCGTCGAGTCTGGTGAGACCACCAAAAACTTGGATGATTCAGAAGAACCACAGGGAACTAATACAGACAGCCTGCAGCCCCAGGAGCTGCCCACCTCTTCGCACATCTGCGGTGAATGTTTGAGAACCTTCAGCCACCTTCATCTCCTCAAAAACCATGACTGCATTCAGCAGGGCGATGGTCCTCACGGCTGCTCTCACTGTGGCCTCTATTTCAACCGCCTGTGCAACTTGCGGCGACACGAACGCACCATTCATGCCAAGGAGAGGCCGTACTGCTGCACGCTGTGCCTCAAGTCCTTCACCCAGTCTTCCGGTCTGAAGCGCCACCAGGAGAGCCACTCGCGCCGCAGTACCCACCGCCAGGGCACTGCCCTTGCCGACGCTACCATCTACCCCTGCAGCCACTGCCCCTTCTCCTTCACTGGCGAGCGCTACCTGCACAAGCACGTCCGCCGCCACCACCCAGAGATGACCAACAAGTACGTCAGCTTCAGCGAGGCCGACGTGACGTCCAAAGACCACAGCTGCTCGCAGTGTTCCAAGACCTTTCGTACAATCAGGGGTTTCAAAAACCACGCCTGTTTCAGGCAGGGGGACCAGCTGTACCTGTGTCCTGACTGTGGTAAGGCCTTCAGCTGGTTCAATAGCCTGAAGCAGCACCAGCGTATCCACACAGGTGTGAAGCCATACACATGCACGCAGTGCGACAAGAGTTTTGTGCACTCGGGACAGCTGAACGTACACATGCGCACACACACAGGTGAGAAGCCATTCCTTTGTGCGGAGTGCGGCGAGAGCTTCAGGCAGTCGGGTGACCTGAGGCGGCATGAGCAAAAGCACTCGGGCGTGCGGCCGTGTCAGTGCCCTGACTGTGGGAAGAGTTTCAGTCGGCCGCAGAGTCTGAGAGCCCACCAGCAGCTTCACAGGGGCAACAAACTCTTCCCCTGCACACAGTGCGGAAAAAGCTTTGCGCGCCGGTACCACCTCACCCGCCATCACCAGAAAATGCACTCTTGACCAAATTAGCCTAAACAAACACTATATTTGGCCGCGATTTTCAGACCAGTCCTCAGGGACCGATGGTACATTTTTTGCAGAGATGCAAAATGAGCAAAAACAATGTATGAAGGTCCCCGAGGACTGCTTTGAGAACCACTGCACTCAAGGATGCTCTCAGTGCCTGTAAAGACAAGTTTTCTACGGAGTGTTATTTTAATCTCATCGACAGACTGCTTCAAAGCCTGTCGCGTTCTGCTGATGGACCGTTAGGCAGTTGTGGAAATTTAAAAGCCGAAACGGCAGGTTTTTACTGCTGTCACTGTTTCATGTGCTTTATGAATGCTATTATTATCAGAAATGTATCAGTTCATCACAGATATGTGGTACCTACTGTACAAAAATGTAGAAAAATTTGAAGGCAGATTTTCATGAGGGGAAAAAGGAAACAGTCACTAAACCATGACTATATTTATGTAAGAAATCTTAAAGGGTGTAATCTTAACTGTGATAGAATTGAAAGCAAATTCATATGATCTTACATAATAAAAATATTTAAAAACTAACGAATGCATTCATAGTACACTGATGCTCAGTGGTCTTGTCGTGTTTGCATTAATAATATCAGTCTCTAAATCCAGTTTCTGGGCTCATCTAGTGGTTCCACAGCTTTGAAACAATGACGTATAAGAATTATTCTTCAGATAGTTCACCTGTTTACTAGCATTAGTAATATGTGCTAGTTATTGTGATTACAGTCAATGTAGATTTTTACCATTTTTTCCTGGAGAATGGTATGTGAGGTACTTTGCTCAAGGGTGTCTTAGTGGTGCCACTAGCAGTCCTGAGATTCGAGCCCATGACTTTCTAATTGCAAGGTCAACTCCCTAACCAACTGGGCCTCATAAAGTGAAACCCCAGTTCCTCATACAGTAATACAATTCAGTACAGTTGTATTTAATAGTCAGTAGTTCAGCTGCAGAGTACTGGAGTGGAAGTTAGAGGGTCAGTGTAAACGAAAGCTATGGTGGGTTTGGGTTGGGTTACAGTTTCTCACAGATCAGATCATTAAATGGTGCTGTGAAATTGTGTAGACGATGAGTTTTGTGTAGGTTTTCTTATGCCATATGTCCAGTAAATGTTTTTTAATCACTGCAACTAATCAAAATTGCCAAAGAGCCCAGTAAGGTGAGGGAGTCACTATTAGGCATCATTTCAAGGCGGGCCATCCTTTTCTGATACTGGAACACAGAATTTTTTTTTCTGATACTACATAGAAGTTTCACACGTAAAAAAAAAAAAAACATTTCATGATAAAAACATGCACCTGTGTCAAAATCTAACATGTAAATGTTTCACATATTTTGCTTAATGATATGATGATTTTGGTTAGTGTTGATATTTTACTAATATTTTGAACATTATTTTCTGATCTCTGAATTCATTATTTTCTCTCTGATTCCTTGCTATTGTCGTACAACCAGGAAATGATGCAAAATCAAAATGTGTGCTGTAGAGGGTTAAGAAAGGACCCTAAACAGTCCAGAAGGTGCAGCATCTAGAAAACTTGGGGGGGGGGGGGGAAACAACCCTCACAGTCTGAAGAACTAAACCCTTTCTTGCACATTAAAAGAGCACCATAATTTTGTGCATTTTTGTGTCCAGCTAGGTCAAAAGCTTCCTTAACCTGTTATTTTCTTGAGTTTGGATAAATGAGCCACTAAATGAGAATGTTAAAATACATTGACAATAGTATTCGAACACACCTCTTAATTATTGACTTCTGGTAGCCCCTTACTTCCAGGCCAATCTTAATGCTTCAGACATTTTGGACAACACGCTTCCAACTTTGTGGACACAGGACCTTTTTTTATTCCAGCATGACTGTGCCCCAGTGCACAAAAACACGGTTAGATGAGGTGTGGAAGAACTTGACTGACCCACACTTGACCTCAACCCCACCCAACGCCTTTAATATGAAGTGGAACGGAGATTGCGAGACTGACCTCATAAATACTCTACAGAATGAAGGGTAACAAATTCCCACAGAAACACCAAAATCTTGTGGAAATCCTCCCATGAAGAGTGGAAGCTGTTATAGGGATGTCATTAAAGTCCTTGTTGGCGGAATGGTCTGACGTCCCAATACATTTGTCCATAGATGTAGCCTAAGTGGACCGTTAGAAATGAAGAGGACGTGATTGGCCAAATTCATGCGCAGTGCGTTGTGGTAGTTGTAGTGTCTTTGTTCGCATGGTTCGGGGGTATTTTTTATAGCTTGGAATTCGTTTTTATACTGTTTACACCGGTTCAGTTCGGCGTTTGGTCTGTTTTTAAGCATTTTAGGCTGGAAAATAAATGTGCATTACTATTCGGCTATTTTCAGGAAGACATGTGTCGTCGACTGCGGTTAAGTTGGTGTGATATTCGACATTCGTTTGATATTCGCGAATGCTCCCCTTTCGACGAATAAACGACAAGTGTTAGTGTGAACACACGCACAGCATATTGAGCAGAAGAAGACAGGCAACACATCCAACACAAAAAGTTTAGCAAATCACTCGATTATACTGTTTATTTTCCAAAACAATCCCAGCTGCC
>JBBPDB010000108.1:27632807-27643641 GCA_037974465.1 Brachypetersius altus
TTTTTTTTTCACCGCAAAAATGTCAAATGTCGGAAATTTAGAGTTCCTGCACTTATTTTTTCCCACTTCAAGCACTGATCAAATCAAATATAAAACCAAAGCTATTTGCCACTGTAGGGTATTCATGTTGAAAAACAAGTTTCCCCTCAGAGTCCAGAGCATGGGGAACCATTATAGCAGCTACAAAGAGGGACCAGCTCCATCTGAACGTCTCTGAATCGGAATGCTGTTATTAAAGTCACGTTTGATGTAATGGTCAAAAAGTATTGGGAGCGCTGTCCGTGTCGGCTGGTTTTCGCAGGGTCAGGCGTCCCATTTTGCCTTCTCACCAGTCACCCTCCTCCCGAGCGTTAGCTGCAGGCTGAGGGCGAGTAGAGCGCTGTGTGGTGGAGCAGTACCTGGGCAAACCACAGGAGGCGCTGTATTCTCTCTGTGTGAAAGTCAGTTTCAAAGCTGACTGAGCTGAGAAATAAAAAAGATGTTTTATTCTTCGTGTTCTCTTTTTCAAGATCGCTATGATAGTAAATAGCAACGTTCGCATTACTTCAGTGAAAGCTCCAGACTTTCAAAATAAAAGGATTTTAAAAACCTGCATTAACGCAATAAAATAACTGTTGCTGATAAGTAACTTTCCCAGTCTTTATGTATATATATGTCTTTGAAATATCAGAATTGAACACATACCCTTTTTTTCACAACTCACAAAAGGTCCTGCAGAAGCGACAGCATGGATCACATGTACCCGAGCAAAACTGGGCTGATCGCAGAGATGCCTGAATATCGGCATAATAAACTCGGACATCGGCCAATATCGTAAAAAATGCTAAATATCGGTCCGATATATTGGCTGACTGATGTATCGGTCGACCTCTACTCTCCATCCACTTCTACGGTGCCAGCAACTTCAGGATGCAGCCATCATTAGCGAGAACTGATATTTCTGCAATAGTAGTGTTAACACTGATGATGACTCCCAGGACATGCTGGGACCTGTTTCATTAGTTCCAGTACTAATTAAGAATGTCTCAATCATTTTAACTCTAAAATGCTCAGGGTCCTTGACACTATTGCACCACACAAGGCCAGAATGCAGGAAAGCAGTATCAAAATGCAACTAATCTTTTTTTAATCACAAAATTTAAAATATTAGACATAGCTTTGAACACTCAAGTAATTTTATGTTGACCCACAGAAATAACATGCCTATCATGTCCAAGACTGATCCCATAGCTGTTAGTGCTTCATCTTAATCCATCTACACGCCTCACCAACCTTCTACCGACACGCTTTTTTTAAAGTGTTTCAGTAGATTAGTGCAGGACCTGTTGCACATTGTGAATGACTCACTGTCCAGCACTGTTGAAAACTACTCCTGTAGTAGCGTAATTTAGACACTTCTGTTCTTAACGGTTATAGAGCCATCTCTAATCATCCCTTTACAGGCAAGATTATGGAGAAAGTAGTTTTTAATCAAATCAGTAACAACTTGCACACAAAGGGATTCACTGAAGACTTTCAATAACAATAGACTGAGTCATGCCTCGAGAAAAAACTTCCTCCAATTAATTAAAGACAAAACAGAGATTAGACAACCCAAGCTCATTTAAAACACAGCGAGGCAGATCTTCGGGGCAGAACTGGTGACCACTGGCAGAGAAGAAAACTAGGGATGCACCGATTGATCAGCCAGTGTTCGGAAACTGACGTTTTTTGGCCTAATCGCCCTGACCGGTGATTGGCCGATCACTCGCACGTATTGGCGATTTCAAACCGATCTCTTTTTGGGGGGTTTATTTATTTGTTTATGTATTTCATTTTATTTATTTAAATTTGTAAAGAAATTTGTTATGAAAAATAATCTTTATATTAAAGAAAATTAGATTTTTGTTTGTATTTGCTGTAGAGCTGCCACTATCATATGTCACTATTATAAAAGTAACCAGTAAACAGAGAAAGTAACTACCACGTTTCATTAAAAACCTGCGTGACTACATGCAGCTGCTCTAATTTTCTGGGGGAAAAAACAGTATCGGAAAAATTGGTATCGGCCGATCACACTTACAAAAAAATCTGTAATCAGAATCGGCCAAGAAAATTGCAATCGGCGCATCCCTAAAGAAAACCTTTTGGTTCTGGCAAGAACCTTTCTTTTAAACACCTCTTTATGCACCTGTGCAGTTGATTACCACAGACAGTCATTTCTGTATGCGCCCCTCCCACTGGGCAGTTATCTGCAAAAACTCCTGATCTAACTAAGACTTGCAATCTTTTTTCTAATTTCTTATTTCTTATTTTTGATCTTGTTTTGAGACCAATATACTATATAAGAGCAGATTTATTTGCTCTTATATAGTATAAAGATTGTTTTAAGATATTTTTCCTTTTTAAAGAAATCTTTAGACTAGAAACAAGTGAAATGATCTGTCAGTGCAGTAAGATATTTACACTGGGTAAGATTTCTTGAAATATGGAAAATAATACCTTAAACAATCTTAATAATCTTACACAGTCTGCTCTTATATAGTATATTATTCTCAAAACAAGATCAAGACGACTTTTAGGCTAGAAATAAGATTGTAAGTCTTAGTTAGATCAGGAGTTTTTGCAGTGTAGTAGACATCAGGCTGAGAAATGCTGAAAAAAAATACTGATTGTTTTTTAGAAAACCAAAAGTAACTTGTCTAGTGCATCCCTTTACTTTCACGAGGACACCCAAAAGTGCACTGTGCTGTGAGCGGCAGAGCACCAGTGTGCTGTCCATGGTGCTGAAATGAGCACACAGTATTCAGTTCACTCTCATGTCCAGCTGCTGTGTGTGTTCAGTCGACACAAGGGGGGTGTTATTGTGGGTTTGTGTGGGCTGTGACTATTCTCACCAAAGTAGCACATTTGATCAGAGAGCAAAGATCAGCAGGCAGTATGAA
The DNA here is from genome assembly GCA_037974465.1 of Brachypetersius altus. Classification (NCBI taxonomy): domain Eukaryota; kingdom Metazoa; phylum Chordata; class Actinopteri; order Characiformes; family Alestidae; genus Brachypetersius; species Brachypetersius altus. The sequence goes on from JBBPDB010000108.1 coordinate 27,635,732, forward strand.
TATAAGATGCATGTTGTGGGCACCACTGTCAGACTGCTGGTGGATTTTAAAACTGAACACAGGCCCTCATTTCAGTTAAAGTCACTAATTCAAGCATGGGCTCACAGTTAGACTAGGTTATAGGTTAGCTGCCATGTCCCATGTGATTAAAGGGGGCATAAAAACATCTCAGTAGCCTATGTTTCCCTCAGGACTTGTTTTTGCAGCTGTACAAGCCTGGACTATAACCGTACATGTGCATGGGCTTCAGTGTTCATTTTTCCTTCCAAAAACACTTGCATTGAAGGAATACTCCAACGTTGTTTTAACTTAACCTTTATGTGCTGGGTGTGTCGTGTCCAGTTGATCATCGTAAAAAAAAAAACCCACTTACAGCATGCTTGGAACCCAGAGCACAGGCACTTCTCACTGGCTTCCCATTGTTCTACGCTTCCTCACCTGTCTACAGGCATTCATAAGTTTCGGGTTCTGTTCTTTTACAAATTGCACGGAAATTGTATTGTGCAGCTGATAGATATCAGAAGTTTGTTTTTCTGCTTTAATCCGGAATGTTTTGGACCACTTGCCCGACCTACCGTGTCATGTTCTCTCTGTGTGGCCGCTGTGCCTTTTCTAGTCCAAGTTTTGTAAATATCCCCACCAGGGCCATGATGGCCACCACTCCGCAAACGACGTATACGATCATGTTGGTCTTATCCTTGGTGGGATCGTGTCTGGTGTCGCTCTTCTTGTAGGGGGTTTGCCCCTTGAGCCATACGGGCGTGTCGTAGTTTTTACACGTACTCTGGTCCAGTCGCGAGTCCTTGTACGCGCAGCAGAACCGGAAGCCACAGGTGCCGCAGCAGTACAGGTAGCTGCCCGTTTGGCAGACGAACGGCGGGTCCCACTGACCCATCACGTCGTAGTAACCCCTGCACTCGTCCAGGTTGTGAGGGGCCTCGGACACGGTGCCGTCCTCGTCCCGCGAGCCGTTGGAGCCGGCCAGCATGATGAATCCGTCCAGCTGCTGCTCGGGCTCGCCGTCGGCGCGACAGACCAGAACCACCACTTTAACCAGCAGATACTCTAAAAGCAACGCCGTCCGTTTCATCCTGCTGTCGCCGACTTTTCTCCGCGGAGAGGAAAGAACACGAGAGAGCGAGGGAGAGAAGTTGATGTTAGCGTTCGTCAGAAGACGTAAATCCAAAAGGAAACGCACAGCCATGCGCCAGTGCTCCTCATTCTACCGCGGTCTGGCTGGAGCGGGGATGCGCTCAGGTCTCCGAGCGCAAAGCGGCCGTGCGAAACCCAAAGACTGGGAGATAAGAATGAGACTAAGGAGCTCGTGGCACAGGGAGAGAGAGAGAGAGAGAGAGAGGAGAAGGAGGAGGAGGAGAGGGAGGGATTAGACAACTCTGCGAGGGCACTGAAAGCTTCAAAGTGTGCGAGCCATGTAAGTGCTCCATCACCAGGTCGGCATCAGGCAACGAAATGCTTTACACCTGTATCCTCAAGTTCCGTTTCTGGTCACCATTTTTCAGAAAAAAAAACATTCTGATCTACAGAGCATCACACAGAAGCCGCAACAACTAAATTTAACATGAAATATTTCCAAACGACAGTTTTAAAAGCTGCATTTTCTGCTCCTCACAATCCAGATCATTCCAGTTACTGTTTACACTTCATCAGTCCATCAAAAAACCTCCACACATCCAGTTTGTGTTCTAGTGCAAGAGTTCTTCTTTCTTCTTATCTGATTTATTATTATTACATCACATGCTGCTTCACTACAGCTTACATTACTCTGGTCACTGTTTACACTTTTATATATTACTCTGGTCACTGTTTACACTGTTGATATATTACTCTGGTCACTCTGTTAATTACTCTGTTTACATTACTCTGGTCACTTTTCACTCTGTTTTATATTGCTGTGCTATTATGGCACAATGCACTTCAACATTCAATTTGCACAATGTACATATTGCTGCTACATTTATATATATATATATAATTTAAAAAAAATCTGCCCACATATAATTTCACTTAACTGGTGGTGCTCCTCATTTAAGTTACTTACTTTAGATTTGTGTTTCAGAAAATTTTGGATTTATATATATATTTTTTTAAAATAAAATTTTACTTGCATCTATACTTATATTTACTTGTACTCATTTCTTTATTTTATTTTATTTGGGTTTCAGGAAATGTCCATATTTTAATTTAAAATGTACTTAATGTTTGCACAGTCAGAAAGGAGCGGTTCAGGATACATTTCACTGCGGGTTGTACTTGTATGACTGCATGTGACAAATAAAGAATCTTGGATCTTGAATCTTGAAGAGCTCCTAACATTCCTGTGGTAGCCATCAAATGTACTTTTTTCATATTTGATATGTTTTCAAAATAACTTATGATTTACAACCCAATCTCAGCAGTGAAATGTAAATGAGAATGACATTTACATTAACTTAATCTTTTTATGCTTTTCTGTTTTATACTTGTGTGACCTCTGTCTTTGATAACAGCCTGCAAAATCCGTCAATAGTAATTGATTGTCATGCTGTGATTACACAAATGACTAGTTTATAGCATGTTTGGAAAAGTAATTTGCTTCAGTTCACATCCCATTCATCATAATTTATCTTAAAAAGTCATCTCATATACAAATAGAGTAAATGCATTCAGCAACAGTGAGTACTTAGTCCTATAGCAAGAGAGACACATTGATTCATATTCATGCTGCTCTTTAACCTGTTCTTTGTGACACTGTCTAGCAATAATATAATGGTGTGAAGAAATATGCAATATGGACTACTATTGCATGTTGTGCACGGCATATTAGCCCCCAGCTCCAAATGCAGCCTTTTGCTTTAACTAGCAATTTATCCCTTATGCGTGTGTTGGGAGGTCTGGTCAAGTCATTTATCTGAGTTGCCCTTCAAGGCTTTTATTATGGAAAAGTTTTTTACACATATCCTCTTATTCACAGTGTTCTTTCTCACTAATTCATATTAAACAGTGTTACATACCCGTTTTTTGAATGAGCAATAATAATAATAAATCTGGTTAAGAAAAAATGCAAATATTTCAGATGTGGTTTCGAAAAAATTAGGTATCAGGCAGAATATTAATAGGAATTTATTGTAACAACTTTATGTAGCTTTCAGGCACACAAAACACTGTTTACATCTGAATGATCAGTACATGCCGAAATAATGCAGTTGTGGTGGAATTCGATTTAAAATCCACAGTAACAAACTGATGAATTATGCTTTTTAGGTATATAAGACTATTTAATTGACATAAGCAGACCTCAGGGAAAAATGTAGTACATTATTAGTTTTCTTTATCAGCTGTGCTTCTTGCTCTATATTCAACAGAAATAATAGTCCCAATGGAATATGCAATGACAGCCATGTTGGCTGAAGTTGTCATGGACTGTGGAAAGGCCATCATGCAAGCATGCAGAAGGACACTGCCATGCTTAAGTGTGAACAACTCAGAACATGGATGCACACAACCTTTCTGTGTCATGAAAAAGTATTTGTACATTTGTCGCATTAAATGGTTTTAAATCCTGAACCAAATGCACCCCCTAACTGAAGATCAGTTGCTGTATGGGTTTCAGACATTAACTGAGCTGTTAATGTCCTGTCACAGCATCTCAATAGGATAGAAGTCAGGACTTTGAGTCGGCCACTAAAAAACCTTACTTTTTTTTCTTGAGCTATTCAGATGTGAACTTGCTCTTTTGCTTTGTGATATTGTCTGGTTTTTTTTTGGAAACTGGCCACTTGCGCGAAGATTAATTTCTTTTCAGAAATGGCTTATTTATAAATATCTATACATATATACATACATACATACATACATTATACACTATATGGAGAAAAGTATTGGGACACACTTATTTTTTAAGGGTTTGGCTCCTTACTTCAGCAGACCAAGACATTTTGTTGACATGTTTGTTGAAGGACCTTTTCTGTTCCAGCATGACTGTACCCCAGTGCACAAAGAAAGGTCCATAAAGACACAGTTGGATAAGTTCAGTGTGGACTGACCCCCACAGATCCCGGACCTCAACCCCATCCAAAACCTTTGGGATGAACCGAAACAGAGTATGTGAGCCAGGCCTTCGCGTGCAAAATCAGGGCCTGATCTCATAAATACTCAACAGAATGAATGGGCATACATTTCCACAGAAAGCCTCCTAAGAAGTGTGCAAGCTGGTATAGCTACAAAAGGGGAACAAACTCCATAGGATAATCTGTGTCCCTTTTGGTGTTTTGTTCAGGCATTCCAATATTTTGTCTATATAGTGTATGTTGCTGTGCAGTGCAGCAGTAGGGGTGGAAAGCAGTGATGAAACCCACAGCTGAAAATATATTTGTTAACCTACATCTCCTCCAGTTTTGTGCCCTGTGCTGGGGCAGATACATCCTCACTCCGGATCACTGGAACACTGAGTCTCTGTTTGTCCTTGTCTTTTAATTGTGTTACTCCCTGCACCCGTGTCCTCCTCTGTTTAAGCACACCAGCTTGACACGAAGTGACTATTCACCATTTTGAATATCTGTGTACACGCCTGCACAGTTTGTGTCTGTGTACATGCACAGCCATATTTTTATTCTATTTAATTTTTGCTGTTCTTTGTTTCTGTCCACTTTCTGCTGTGACGATGCAAATGTCCCACTTGTGGGACTAATAAACGTTTATCTTATATCAAAGTTTTTTGCAAAAGTATTTTGAGAAATAAAGCTCAGTATCAAGTGTTTGCACCTCCTTCTTGATGACCGTGAACTTAAAAATTACAAAGTACTATTTAAACTTCATTACACAGGTCAACAGAAAACATTTTTTGTTATCAGAAATCACAACACACTTTTCTAAACCAGTTTTTCATGCTTGTTTCAGATCTGCTTTCATTTTTTCAGTCACATCAACTTTTTGAGTTATGAGTAATATCAGGTTTGCAATAGAATGACATGCAGTTTTAATTAAACTGCAGGCACCAATCAAGTAACTGTTTCAATATTTTCAATGCAAAGTCAGATCGGCCACACTGTGGCATAGATATAATCAGTGTCAGTCAGCTACCACTGTTTCTTCAAAAACCCTTAGCATATGATTATTATATGCTAATAATACCAACTATCATGCAATATTACTAGCTTTATCGCAAAAATTGTACGTGTGGGAAAAACTAAACACAAATTTGAAATCGGCATGATAAAAGCTACAAAACCCACATTAACTTATCTCTGATTTTGACCTGTTGACCTGTATTTAGTTTAATATTATTACTAAGCGGTGTCGTACGATAAAAAAATGTATCTAATTAATTACAAGCTCTGTGATTAATTAATCTAAATTAATCATACACATATTTGCTGTAATATTTAAATATTTAAATGAAATTGGGCATATGAGTGAATGATTAATCAACATTACAGACTTTCAACGTCTTTTATTTAATAACTGGTTTTATACTGTTTAACATTAACACTAGGGCTGCATGATATTAGGAAAATATGCGATAATGAGTGTTGCAATGGCGATATCACATGCGGTAAGTAAGTAAAAACTTAGCCTTTATAGTGAATGCTTTTCTGCTTTGGATTTGCTGGTAACATAGACTCCAGATGTTGACTAGTCAATGCAGAATAAAAATGAAATGCAATTCCTACATGTTTTTGGAACATGTAATGCCTCCCATAAAACATTTGAACCAATGAGCATTGTTGATTTTTTAAATAATTTAAAATCTTAAATAAATGTAACATAATTTAATTTATAGTAAGTTCTGAGCCAGAAAAAATAGCAAAAGGAACAATCTATAACAGTAGCACAGAAGATGAAGTGTGTACATGTAGCACAGTGATTTTTTTGCCCTCTTCTCGGGGGTACTGAGTGAATTGCAGTTCAAAATATATTTATTGCAGTTCAGTCAATCTTTTGCGATATGTATATTTTTTCGAGATATGTATATTGCACATGTTGATATCGAGATGATGATAAATTTGCAATATATTGTGCAGCCCAACACTATAAAGGCTAAGTTTTTCCTTACTTATCGAATGTGATATTGCCATCGCAACAAGCAACATTATTGCATACGGCATGTTTTCCTAATATCGTGCAGGCCTAGATCTAATATGCTGAGGGAAAACATGCGTTAGCAAGAACATGGATAGAACTATGTCCATCTATAAGGTGCAGTTTAAGACAATGTACATACGCGCACAAGTGTCAGAAGCATTTTATTGTGTAGGTGCTCTGCACTCAGTGTTCTGGAAATTCATGCTACCCTGTCAAAAATGCTCATGTTTATACAGTTCATATAGTTTATAGTCAGTTTATAACGGTGATAATGATGAGAAGAGCCAAGATCGATAGACAGATATTTAGAAGTGCATAGAGCCAGTTTATACAGTCAGGTTCTGAGAAATGTTACTGTGAAACAGGACACACAGTCTACTCCAAATTGTCCCATGCTTACAGCATGTGGTGATGTCTGGACAGTGCTGATGTTTGCTAGCTTCAGACAGCATTCTGCAAACCACAGAAAAAAAATGCATTTTAGAATCAGAAAACTATTGATCCTAGAGTAAATTGCTTATGTAATGACCGCAAAGACACAGACCCCAGAGTAGCGACATCTACTCATACTCATACCCATGTACAGTGCACTGAAGGCAGCTTGTAGGAGCAAACAAGTACATGTACAGGTCACAAGTATCAGTTAAAAGAGCTTTTAGGATATTAATCTCCATAAACCACTGACCCAAATGCAAGATAGCACATATCAACCAGCGTCCCTAATGCTAGATAGCTCAGGTAAACCAGTGCCCAATGCAAGACAGCACAGATAAACCGGTGTCCAATGCAAGATTGCACAGATAAACCAGTGTCCAACGCAAGATAGCACTAAATTTGAAGACAGTAAAACTGCACATGTGCAGAAGGGTAGCATGTTTCTGCAGAACCTCGGTCCAGGTTATAGTCGCAACATGATAATGTGGCGAGCTGTGGAAGAAGGCAGCACGCAGTCAGGAACTTGCATTTTCTTTGCTTTTTTTATTGTTCAAGCACACAGCTACAAACAACAGCACGTCTGCTCTCTAAGACACCCCAACTCCAACTGCGGAGCAAAACCCCTTAGCCCCTCCCTAAACCCACAGAAAAACCCGCCAAAACTGATGATGATGAGCTGCACCTGCACCTGCAGCTCATCACCCCCCCACACATCATGTCACCCCAGTAACCCACCCTATGAACCCCACATTAACCCATGTTAATGCCAGCTCGCCACACAGCCCCCACTGGGGTCGTGAGCCGTCCTCGGCCACTCACCGAATTCACCACAAAGTGTTGGAGGCGAGCTGGTGGGTTAGGTCTCCTCCTAGCCCTCCCAGAAGTCCCCAGGGACCCACGGTCGCCCTCAGTGCCCGTCCTCTGGTCCTGACCACCCACCTGTCCAGGTCTCTCGACCTCCCCACAGTCCTGCTCCCCCGAGTCCTTTGGGTGGTACGGGGCTAGTCTGTCCTGGTGAACGACCACCGCTTTCCGGCGGCCGTCCACCCGCACCCAATAGACCACTTCCCCCACACGCTGCAGCACCTCACCTGGTCCGTGCCAGTGGGAGTCGAGTTTTGGACTCAGCCCCTTTTTCCGGGAGGGGCAGTAAACCCACACGCGCGTTCCATCCTGGAAATCACGGCCCAAACGCCAAGTCGACTGGGGTCCTCAGCTCTCTGCCGAACATCAACGCGGCAGAGTGCATTCAGTGCTGTCCTGCACGACCGTCCAGTATGCCCACAGCACGAGGGGCAAGTGTCAGTCCCAGTCGCGCTGGTGGTCTGCGACCAGGATCGCCAGTTGTGTGGCCAAGGTGTGATTAAACCTCTCCACAAGACCGTTGCTCTGCG
>JBBPDB010000108.1:27682120-27696346 GCA_037974465.1 Brachypetersius altus
GAGACTGCCCCCTGTAGGTAGGGAATGGAAGTCGCTTTGGATAAAAGCGTCTGATAAATGCCATAAATGTAAATATATTTAGACACACAGTATTGTGTTGTATTGCTGGGAGTTATGTTTGTACCTTTATACCAGTGTCAGTATTGATTAACGTTTACAATACCGTGTCCATCTCAGTTTGTAATTTTAAGAGTTGCCGAACAAAACTGTCGGATCAAAACGAACACAAGTCTTTTAGCACAGATTAGTTGTACTGATGAAGCACTAAATATTCCCTGTACTATTGCAAACTTAAACATTACGTCGGTAGAGTCCTAAGAGGACCATACATTTTTTCACATCATTTTAACAACTTCTGTTTAAATGGATACGATTTAAACAATAAATGGTTCTGCAAAAATGCCTTAAAAAAAACCGCTGGGAAAAAATACATGAATTTACATTTGAAGTGAGGAGTATTTTCGGGTTTCCTCTGTAAAGTTATTATTTTTGGGCAGCAATTTCATGATACACTTGGAAAATAGAATAACATTTCATTGTAACAATACCTGCTACTGTGTAAAGCTTTAAACTGGGAGATAAGTGTCGGTAAGTGTTACCCTGTTTGACCTGAGTGCTCTTTGTCTTCATGCCCAGCTGAACTTCGACTTGGACAGAGGTGTGTTTCCTTTGGTGGTTCAGGCAGTTGTTGACGATGGAGATGGTAAGCCTCAGGTTCACCAATACAGAAAACTCTTAGTGACAAAACGTTATTCCTAGTTTTCCTCGTCCATCTAAATGACGATCTTTGCTGCTGCAGATGTTATCGGACACGCTCACGTGCTGCTGGCAGCGTTCGAAAAGGTACGGAGTCTTCGAGAACTTTTGATTCACCCGTGAATGCCATCATTTTTTATTTTAGCACTCGGAGAGAATTCAGTGTGTTAATAAACAATAAACAACCCGGTAAACACCAGCTAATTATTAACAGCTTAAAGGGCTTAAAGTTAATATTGGAGTTACATTCAGGATGCAGCTCGGGTTATGATTGAGTTAAGGTTACAGTGAGAGATGGGGATAGGAACATTATTTAGTGTAAGTACAAAGTCTTTCATTCTTCTCTTACCGCTATTATATAAATACACGGCTCTGGTGCCGTTCAGCTGCTCTTCTAAACGGTTAGCGATCGTAAACGAAGTTTACGTTTCAGCACTTTTCTGATCTGACTGTTGGAAATGTCTCTTTTCCGCAGCATGTTGATGGCAGTTTTTCAGTGAAGCCTTTAAAGCAGAAACAAATAGTAAGTGTGATTTTAGAAACATCACTACAATCCGTACATGTTTACATCCAGAATGAGCCGCACGCATTTTGTTGGCATGGCTAAGACCGTTGGAACTGTGTACACGCTTCCTGCGACCAGCACTGTTGACTGAATTAGAGGGGCCACAGTACACAATTACAGGCACAGCAAAGGACTACTATTCTGCATACAGACATAGAAATGGGTAATGAATAAGAGGACACACATAAAAAAAAAAACCCGTATGAACAGAGGGAGCAGACAGTATGTCAGTGTGGTCTGCCTTGCTAATGAGAATTGGCAGCAGAGGCCCTTTAGAGTGTGTGTAGCTCATTACTGGAATAAATGTGCATAAATTCATTATTCATTACTTCTAAAGAGTTTATAATAATATGTGCGACGCGTTTAAATACGAGCAAGCAGAAACGCTGTGCTGATGTTGTGCAGGTTGATCGAGTGAGCTACCTTCTCCAGGAGATTTATGGCATTGAGAATAAGAACAATCAGGAGACAAAGGTAAACTGGAATAAAACAATAACAGGCTCCTCACGGAAGGAATACAAGCCCGTACTGCCACTGCCTCTGATATACACTACCGGTCAAAAGTTTTAGAACACCCCAATGTTTCAAGCTTTATTTAATCGAAAGTCAAACAGTTCAAGTCCAATGAATAGCATGGAATGGTACAAAGGACAGAGCCGAGCTGCGAGAGGTTTAAAACTCGTAAGGATACCCAGAAGCGGGAAATAGTTCTGTAGCTCCATGCAGTTCCTCTGGTTTGTGCCTAGTTGGTGGGGTTCATCCTACAGCAAGATAGTGACCAGAAACGTACGCAAGTCCAAGCTCTGCCTGACCTGCCTTAGAAAAAAGAACAAGATGGAAAGCTGGTATCTAGACTGGTATCAGAAGTATCTAGACTTAAACCCCATTGAGCTGCTTTAGGATGAACTGGACAGAAGAGTGAAAGCAAAGCAACGTATAAGTGCTGCACACTTATGGGAACTCCTGCTGCAGAGTCGGGAAGAACTTTCTGCCGAATGAACAAAAAAGCAGAAAAAATGGGGTGTTCTAAAACTTTTGACCGGTATAGTATTTTAATCATTTTATTTTAATAATGCCATTTTAAGGCTGTTACATGTTGCTTAGTCCTCTTAACTTTTCATTCAGTTGTTGTTCTTGATTCGTTTTTTGGTTTTTTTTTCTAATATGTTGTCGCCTCCTGACTGTGTTTCTTTGTTCGATCAGCTTTTGGGTGCCAGGACAATGAAAAGAGTCAGGAAATTTTTGGCACTAGTGTGTTAGTATAGAGCGCTGTGATGTCGTGCTTACTATCAAAGTCTATAAAGTTCTGGTATTACGACCCTCCCTGCCTTCCTGAGCGCTTTCTGTCTTCTTTCAGTCTCCGGAGGACGAGAACAGCGACAACAGCAGTGAGTGTGTGGTTTGTCTGTCAGACCTGCGCGATACACTCATACTGCCCTGCAGGCACCTGTGTCTCTGCAATGCGTGTGCAGACACACTGCGATACCAGGCCAACAACTGCCCTATCTGCCGACTGCGTGAGTGTCTCATTAATCAGTGCATTAATTGTCCCTGGATTCAGCCATTATCATGGAAATTGTAATATTTGTAAATCAAAACACACAGCGGACGGAGGCTTTGGAGGATGTCGGAAAGACGAGTTTTCGTTTACTCTCCCTGCTCTGTCCATGTCTTTTTTCTGAAGTGGGTGAGCTTGTAGTGGTAGCTACAGATGATACGTGCCTTTCTTGTGTAACTGACCTTTAAAACAGTGCCACCTGCTGGACACAGTAATTAACGGGGGTCAGTTACTGGAAAAATAATGACCGTTTTCTTCTAATCTCCAAATTGCATTTTTGTAATTGTGTTGAACGCTGTGAGTCTATTTCAGTGTCTCAGAAAAAGCAGTCTGCTGTAGATTATAGGCTAATCTCATAACACACATTAGGATTGGACTGATGTTAAAGTTATAGGAAATGCCATTTGAACTGATCCATAGTTCTCCATACAGTCAGATGCAGACATTTGAGTGCCTTTAGTCACATTACATAACAATTTAGTTGATTTAATAAGTACATATTCCCTGTAGGGAACACCGTTAGTGCACAGTTACTGTTTACTTGCTGAATTTAACATGTTGTGGAAACAGAGCAGACCTCTCAGATTTGATATTTTATAATAAAGTAGAGGATTTCTACTTGTTTTCACTTAGAAGGCCAAGAAAGCACGTACTGTAGTTCACAGCTGTACATATTGCTTCATGAATGGGATGATTTTAAATCAGAACCAGGATTTATAGTTGAGGAGTTCACGGCGCATGTGACCCACAGCATTTTTTTGTTTCACTGAGAGAGCGCTCCTCTGTGTTGGACCATTTTAATTTATAGATTCCAGTCAATCAAAACAGAACAAATCAAACTGAGATGAGCCTCACAAACTGAGAAACTGTGAAAGGGTGAACAGGACACTGCATTTCTGTGGGAAGATTTTCAGCAGTATGTATCATTGCTGCCCGAACAGTACTTTGTATCTCTATATCTTTTGGATTTTTTAAAAACTTTTTTTTATAGAATTTTAATCACCGGATGTGATTTCTGGGATTGATTTATTAGACTGCTGTGTTTAAAAAAAAAAAAGACTGGTTTATAAAACAGCGGTTAGTCTCGGCAGTGCCTGTAGAAGAAAGGTTACGGTGTCACTGTATGAATTAACTGGGATGCAATGAGAGACCAAAACCCCACTGAACCAAAAAACCCTCAAACATCACTTTCTCTGAGCAGCCCGTCACCTGGAACTAATAATAAACCCAAAACCGGTGTCTCAGGAGGTGGAGAAATACCCACAGACCAGGAAAGGGGCGGCCTCTAGCGGCCGCCAATCATGACGCACTGGTTAGCAGTCTTTTCCTAAAATGGTCTTTTCTCTTTGTCACCAGCTTTTCGCGCTCTCCTCCAGATTCGGGCAGTGAGAAAGAAACCGAGCGGCATGATCTCGTCTGTGTCCTTCAGTCCTGCGTCTCACAGTTCAGATCACACGGAGAATACGGTACATAACACACTCACAGCTTCAGACACATTAAGGGTGTATGCGTTTAAAATGCAGTTTAACAGATTTTAAAATTAATACCTCAGACAGTCTTTAAATGTAAAAAGGCGTTTGTCCTCATCTCCTGTTTCGACCTCATATATCTCCAGAACTCCGAGAACATCCCTCCAGGATATGAGCCGCTGTCGCTGCTGGAGGCACTGAATGGTGTGCAGGCTGTGGCCCCTGCTGTTCCTTCAGCCCCTCTTTATGAGGAGATCCCAGAGATCCTGAGCCTGAGCAGAAGACAGCAGAGCATCGTGGACCACAGCGCGGACCCAGCAGTGCCGAAAGGCAAAGGCAACAAGTCACCAGAAGGGTAATGGCACCTGAAACACATTAAATACTGCAATATTTTAGGTGCCTTTTATTCATGAAGAGGAATAAGCCCATTGTTCCGTGACGGAGCTCGTAACTCAAATTACTCATCAATTAGAAACCTATTGAAATGAATTGAAATGCCATTAATCCCTTCTTGTTTTGTTATATGACAAATGTGCTTATAAATAACGAATATTGAATAAAAACACAATCCAATAGAATGTACTACAATACGTTCTATTACACTGGTTTTATTAAGTGCAGCAGTATTTGCCGTAGAGATCAGGCGACTTAAAGATGCTCTGGCTGCTGTAATTCCGGCAATAGTTTTGAGATGATCCTCAGCCGCCTTCACATCCGTCTCGCGGCCTCTCCGCGCCTGACACCAGAGTGAATGCTGCTCCTCTGTTTAAAATTCTGGAAGCCCGACTGGAAGCCTCGTTCGCCGAAGTGCCTGGTTCTGCTGCAGCAAATCGACGTAAACAGATCCAGTCTTCTCCAGATCATCACCTCCGTTAGGGATCTCCTGCAGCTGCTTCTCCTCCATCACACCGGCAGCAGCTCCTCCATCTTCTCATGGATAGATGTTCGCTGTTTAGAGAATATGTTAAGGCCCTTGACTGGCGTTATAGCCCTCATCAGCTTCTCCTGCTTCAGTGAGGTGCAGACTGTAGAAGTGTTGGACTCATACAGCTTTGCCAAGTCGACTGCACACACCTTGGTCATATTTTGCTCATTTTTTTTTTCTTCAGTGCTGAGAAGAACGCACATCATCAGCTTCTTCTCAGGACTGCCATTCCCCAAAAAATAACTGCAAGCACAAAATCTCATAACCTGAATTTTAGCTCTCAACTCAAACCGCAAAATCGCCAGAGAGACGACTCGTATCTCGAAAAACTCGTAAGTTAGGACACTCGTAAGTCAAGGTACCGCTGTAGCAGAAAGAAAATGTCAGAGAACAAGGCAGGAAACATACTACTGTAACAGTACACTGTCTTTTAACTATACTGTATAATATACTGGTACAATATACCGTGTATATTTTGACCGTGTCTCGGAGCCCTACAGTGTTTTTGCTTGTAATATGATGAACTTAAGTGTGATGACGGGGAATCATTTCCTTGAAAAGTTTGTGGATTGTTCTGCAGGTCTGCATGTTCTCCATCGTCTCCCATCCAGGAGGAGGGGGATGAAGAGAGATTGTCGGAGCTTTCTGATGTTCAGCCGTGCTCCATGCTGCCCTACAGCCCAGCTCCCACTGAGGTTCTGCACCATCACACTTCTTTCACACTCGGGGGGTAGATCTTTGATTTGATTAGGACTCTGTAGTGAACAATAGTCAAATATTCTTCCAAATTAAAAATATATTTAAATAATTACTTTGTGATAAACGTTTCCTGTGGTTTCAGTCATCTTGTGTTTTTATTATGATATTTCTTAACATTGTAAGTACACAAATAAAACCCCAGGAACTAGTTCCACAGTAGTAGAACATAAACAATAAAAATTATGTACCAAGCATTTTAGAAATATTTCAAAATTAGATTACTCCAAAATGCACACATGCCTCATTAGATGCTGTTGCAATCAATCCTTTAGATCTTAAAAATGTCACATTATGCACTGTTGACCAAATATGTTGGTAATGTAACTGAGAGAATGAGTTATGTTTATTGTTACAGCCATTACAGTCACTTTGTATTCTAAAGCTGCTTTTCCTTCCCCCACCACTGCAGGCAACAATCAGTGGGGAAGCCTCTGAGCCTGGCTCTCCGAACACAGGTGAGTCTGCATAGAAGGGCCAGGGAGTTGTTTCAGTCCCAGTGGAGAGTGTGATTACAGCAATAGGGCATCAGCGTCTTTTAAGGCGACGGTTCGGCCAAAAGCGTAAAGCCCTGGGGGGACCAGAGGGATTTTCTGAAAATAACCCAGAGACTAAGAGCACATTGAATTTAATGTGAGTGGTAAAATGAAGACCCTCAGCACACAGGGCCCAAATCCGCACCAAGAAGCTACAGTGAATGATCCGCAAACCCACGGCGCCCTGGTTTTGGCGTAGGTTAGCGCTGTGCCACTGGGCTGACTGTGGGTGGCAGCTCAGCTTTTTAAAATGGATGATTTTTGCCCAAAGAAGGTAAAGGAAAAGAAAATGGGAAGAAAAGCCACAAGGGCCAGACTGTGGAGTCTGAATAGAGCAGACGGAGATATGTAAGGGTAGACCTGGGTGCACCTGACTGAAAGTCTACATTGCGCTCTAAAGGAGCCTAAAAGGTGAGCGGCAGAACACCCTTAGAATAAAGGAAGAGAAGGGAAGAGTGTGGAAGTTTTTAGTGTAGAACACCCGAATGCTGAAGGTGAGAAAGACGTTGGAAGCTCAAATACGAAAATGATTGGCTT
The DNA here is from genome assembly GCA_037974465.1 of Brachypetersius altus. Taxonomy (NCBI): domain Eukaryota; kingdom Metazoa; phylum Chordata; class Actinopteri; order Characiformes; family Alestidae; genus Brachypetersius; species Brachypetersius altus. The sequence continues at coordinate 27,689,223 of JBBPDB010000108.1, forward strand.
AAAGTGGGTGTAAAACAACACAGCCACCATATCTGTCTCCCTCACAAAGACGTTGCAGTTTGTGTGCTGTAAGGTCCTGTCTGCAGGTCCAGCCTCACGCTGGTCTCTAACAGGGCCCCCATCCTTGGATCAACTCCCAAAGTTGCTAACCCATCGTTATGGTCCCGCCTGAAGGCCCAGGTGAGTCTTGGGTCTATAGCGTGGCGAGTCAGGACCTGCTGCTCTTCCTCCAGGTAGCAGATGCCTGATGCTGTAGGCAGGTGTTGCCCATTTTAGGGTCCTATGTAGCGGCAGACCAGTTTTCGAGAGTATACCTGGGGGTGTAGGCCCTTGGCAGAGAGAGAGACCTGTTGTCTTTTTCAGAAGGATTCGCCTAACCTAACCTAACCCAGTGCTGGGCAGCCTGCTTCTGCCATTTGCTCAAACTGGGCCATCCGGAGAAATGCCTGCCGAAAGCATGTTGTGGGTATGCTCCATGAAATCCTAGCAGGAGGGACTTTGGAGGAGGCTGGACATCGAAGGGTTTTCTCCAGGTCCTGGTACAGGCGTTCTGTCTGGCCGGTGGATTGAAGTGATTGTTGGATAACAGGCTGTCTAAGCCCCTTTTCCAACTGCGTGCTCCTTCCAGAAACCTGGACCACCTGGCACAGAAGTACCGGTAGGTAGGTCTGCCAAAGCTATGAACTCAACTGTCCATACAGGGCCATAAGAAATGCCTCTGGAAGAACTGCAAGGTGATTGATAATGAGCGGAGACATGCGGCTCCAGCAGGACACTTTGGGCCTCACAAATGCTGAGACATGAAAATGCTTCCCTGACTACATAGGGGTGATAATGGTGTTCCCACTGCCATGAGAGGGCGCCTGGCTTGGCATTCTTACTGCCCAGTTGTTAAGATAGAATAAAATCGTAGAATAGGGCCCATCTGTCCTGGTGCAAAATAACACGCTTCTCTGCTGTATACAATTTTTCATGATCCATCTGGACCAGTGTCCTAGAGTTCCTAGATTCCAACTTGATGATGACACTTGGCAGGTGGCAGGGGTAAGACGGTGCAGAAAGAAGGCACATGGATGAAGTTTGCTTTGGTGGTCAGCTACTGCTTTGGTTTGTCAGAGGCCCACTGAGCTTCCAGCTTCTGCTCAAGCCACCCGGGTTTTTTTTGTAGTGGCAGCGAGGGATGAGGTTATTGTGTCGGGAAAAGGTTGGCAGACTCTAGGAAGCTTTGCGCCAACTGAAGTGAGGTGGGACACGGCTAGTCCACCAAACCACAGGTTTTTTATTAAGATAATCAGTGCCGGGGCAGAGGCCCCAGTCATTCTTGCCAAGAAAGAAGTACCCTGCTCCTACTGGACGGTGGAAAATCGTACGAACCCCTGTGCCCCTGTACGCCAAATGTATTTGTCCGTGGGCTGGAGAGGGAAATTAAATGGTCCCTGGCTAGGCTAATGTCAGGCTAATGTCAGGCTAATGTTAGGTAGAGGTCGTATGGCTTGTGAACTGGCAGGAGCTGTGGACCTATTGAGGTCCCCGTGAAGTACAATGGGTGGAGAAGGGGGTGTCTAGTTATGGGGGTCGGCCGCTACCATGTAGGATCTCTGAGAAGCTGCCGTGGACCATTTAAGCCAGTTCACCTGTGGCTTGTGGCGCCGAGGCCAGGAGAAGCTCAGAAACAGGAGGGGCAGGGACGGTCACCAACCCCCCAGGACACAGCGATCAATATCTGTGTCAAGCTTTTCTGGTACTGTATGACATACTGTTAGACAGAAATAAGCTGTACAGACTGAAGTCTTTATGATGGTTCAGGGTGAATCCTTCAGTCATTTTTATGTGGTTCAGCACAGACACCACAAAACCTGCTGACAGTGCGTCTGGATTTAATGATCTTATCACTCAAACCGTGGATAGCCCCGCCCCCGAACTGGGAGAGTGGGGTAAAAAAGACCCAGTGAATTAACATTCAGCACGCTTGAGACAAAACGATGAATATTCGGTGGAGTGTGTAATGAGGTGCGGATGTAGACGGTCTGGTTTGTGTGTCTGCAGGTTCAGAGAGCAGGACTCTGGGCGTTTCCGTGAGCGACATCCTGCAGGACTGTCACAGCGTCCGCAGCAGCCTGAGCTGCACTGAGAGTGACCCCTCGGCTGAGCTGGCCCTGCCTGGTGTGTTCCCCATCATTACACTCCGCCCCGCACCTGCAGCGCATGCTCTTATCCTCCTCACACGCTGCCACTTTCAGTTTTTCAACCAAGCAAGTCGAGGACATCTCTGCATGCCTCAGATCACCAGCCTGCAGAGCAGCAAACTGTAATTCAGAATCTGCAGAGCATTTTAGTCCCATTATTTCTGTCACAGTGAGCAGCTGGTTTGATACGAAGACAACTCTTTAACCTGCTCTTCACTTTTTATCATCAAAACGTACACAGTCTTCCACAACTGCAGTTCCATTCAATTCCATGTTATTTATATAGTGCTTATTACAACCAGGTTGCCACAAAGCAGCTTTATAACGTTGATTGGGTTTTACAGTTTGCGTTCTTCGCTGTTCACTTGGAGCAGTTTGGCTAATGTTGCTGACAGTTAATGAATGAACGAAAAATCGCACGTTTAAATCCTGCACTACTGCCTGGAAATCCTCCAACTTTCATCACAGAATCTCTCCGCTAATCTACCGCGTGTCTCCTGCAGTGCAGCACCCGCCGGTTGATCTCTATTATAAGCATGTTGTGAAGGGAATCGAATGTTGCTTGACTGAAGATGGCTTTAAGTCCCTTTCCCTGTCTGATGCTTGTGTGTCTCTATTCTGCCCTGTCTCCTAACGTTTCCTCTGTTAATCTGACCCGGCTCAGCGTCTGAGTCCTGGTCCACTGCTGTTGAGGAATATTGACGATGGCAGGTGTGTCACAGCGATCACTTTCTGCTGATTTCTGCTTTTAAAATTCTGGTCTGTTTGGAGGTTTTCACAATAAACCAAAAACACTAATCACTAACCAACAGTGATACCACTAATCACCGATACTAATCAGTATCGATTGTGATGAATTGTTCTTGTTGCAGAGCGTGTCTCACTCTGGTCCTGTGTTTAGGGTCATCGGGGTCCGTTGAGAGTCTGAAGAGCCAGAGCACGAGCAGCTCCAGCCAGCCTCTGCTCTGTCTCCCCAGCAGCCTACACTCGGAGGGGGAGCGCCTCGGCCCGTAGCAGCAGTCACCTTCCATCTGCTTCCATCTGCCCTCTGTTGCTTCCTTTATTTCTAAATCTACTCATCTTTCAATCAAGAGTGTCTCACTCATAAATAACGAGCACTAATGTTTTTCAGCTCAGAACAAGAGTGTATCATCATTAATGACGTCACTCCTGTAGCAGCAGCAGTTTAAAAAAGCATTCAACCTCAACTTTATACTGTAGCTCTGGAGAGAGGAACGTAAGGCACAGCTCATTATAACACTCTACTGGAAACGGAGTCGATGCTGGTGGTCAGCGGAGTAGTTAAACTGTAGATAGAACAGCACTAATCAAATAAATGAACAATCCCTTTCCCTCCTACGGAAGACTAAAATGCTTCCGATGAATGAGTTTGTTTTCCTTCCACTGCCATAAAACTTCCCGACTCTTGATTGAACTGATTGAACCCGGACTATTTCACAGGCCTCATCACTCGGGTACTGCAGGTTTGAACTGTCTCTGCACTTAAGGGGCAGCTGGTGGCCTAGTGGTTAAGGCATTCGCCCTGTGATCAGAAAGTCCGGGTTCGATTCCCAAGACCCCTGAGGTACCCTGAGCAAGGTACCGTCCCACACACTGCTCCCCGGGCGCCGTGTTCCTGCTGCCCCCTGCTTCACTTGGTGAATGGGTTAAACGCAGAGGAAGTAGTTTGTGCTGTTCACGCCGTGTGCTGTGGTGTGTTCACGTATGATAGAATGATCACCTTTCGCTAGGTGTGAGGTGTGATATTGGCCAATCAGCTGCAGTTTTAGGGTTGATTTATTATTGCTGGCTGTGAGTAAATAATGGTGTCTGCTCTGGACTGGTGGGCGCTCTCTGGCTGCTGTCCCAGACCAGGTATTTAATCTGATTACAAAAATCAAATATTTGTTATCAGGACCTGAAAAAGGCCTTGTCTAATTATAGACAGAATCTCAGTATTTGCATGGCTATGCAAATTCCACAAAAGGCTTTCAAGACCACTGGTGTTAAAGTAAACCTGTACAGAGGCTTATTCCACTTTCCCTGAGCAAGTCTTACACTGACACTTGGAGGAAAAGGACATTACGGATAGTTATGTAGGTTTATAGCAGTGGTCATGAGAGTCTTATGTAGATGTGAATGCTGTCAGTTTTTGTGGATCATTATTAGAACAGAGTCAGCAATAATAAAGGAGAGTCTTCTGAGACAGAAGAAAATGGGAAGAGGGTTTTAGGACGACCTTCAGATTCACCAGTTCGACTGTGGAACCAAATTATTACAATGATATTCCGTTTTAATTTATGAGCATTTTAATCGGTGTTAAGCAACATAACCAACACTAATGGCATGAAACCCCATCACAGTTGAGAGCAGACTCCAGGAATGTATCTGAGAGGAGGTTTATATAAAGACGCTTTGATTTACATTAATAAACAGGAGAAGAAACACAGTGTGTATATATTAGAGGTGGGCATAGATTATTTTTTTTAATCTAGATTAATCTCATTGTAATCTTGAGATTAATCGAGATTAAAATGCCCCCCCCCGCCAAAATGATCCCAATGCCTGTTTTTATAGTGTAAACCATAAATATGCCTCCAAATGTTCTCCCAGATCACTTAATCTCATTTGGAACTCAGTTTAATACGTTACCCTTAAAGAAAATGTAAATATAAACCCGAGGTTTAAATACGGAAAAGTCAGTAACGAGAGAGAGACAGAGAATAAGAGAAAGAAAGAGAGAGAGAAAGAGAGAGAGAGCGAGACAGGTTTAAAACGGGTGCGATCCGGAAAAGTCACGAACCAGAGAGAGAGAGACAGACAGAGAAAGAGAGAGAGACAGACAGAGAAAGTAAATCCGTGCTAAAATATCAAGGTGCAAGTCATCATAGCTTGTGTAGTACAGACCCAGCTCCCAACCCAACTTTGTGAATAGATTAACGCCGATATTTTATCGCGCGATAAGAGTCTCGCGTTAACGGCCCACCACTAATTTATACAAATATGGTTTAATTTTAATATATTTTTTTTTACCCTCATGTTGTTCTGTGTTGTGAGTGTGTGGTCCAGGAGGACGATATTTGGTCTGTGTTACTTAATGTATATGGCTCGGGTGACTTGACTCGGAAACCTAAAGTTATTACATGAGATGCTTGTGAATACCCTACCTCATGCCGGAGACACCTTTTATGATAGTTTTAGGCCTAAAGCATCACTTGTGCAAATTAGTCCCTGAAGAAAACGTATTAGTCGCAGAATCTCCACTATTTTGACATTTTATATAAAAACTCAGAAGACACAGTATCAGTACACTGACATGTTTGGATGGTAAATCAAATATATTTGTGTTGTGTACATTTACCACAACCGTAAATAAATCAGGTAGATTTCTGTGCAACGAACCATTTTAAACCTACTTCATTTACAAACCAGCCTCTGAATTGTGGAGAAAAGTTGGTGGCATTTCCCTCTGGCCTGGTTCAGATGTGCTTGGAGCTTCAATACAGCATCGTTTCGGTCCTGATGAGTGAGATGAGAACCACTGATAGAACAACAATAATCCAAATGAGAATTTTACAAAGAGGGTGATTTTTGATTTTAATTATTTATTTGCTTTTGCATCGGGGCACCCCATTATACACCCCCCCAAGTAACATATATAATGCAATACAATGCAATAATAAAGCGCCAGCTGTCTCTAAGCATTCACATCTCTAATTGCCCTATACTGTGAATAGCTTCTGCTTATCGCTACACACTCTCACACACACTCTCACACACACAGTTGCATTACATTTGTGGGTGTTGGGTCAGATGTATGCTGCAGGGCTTTCAGACAGTGGCTGAAATGTTCTCACACACTGATGTGTGTGTCTAGGAGTCTGGATTGTCGTTGCCGGCGATATTATAAACACGCTCTCCATCACTTCGCTGCCTTTTATAGCCGCGGCAGCTCCGTCTTAGCCGCCGCAACTTCAGGATTGATGCCTGAGCTCGTGCACTAGTGGCTTTCAGGAGCTTAAATCCATTTTGGATCCATTTGGAGGATTATCAGCCTGAGCTCCGTAATGGCGTAGCTTAAAGGGATAGTTTGGCCAAAAATCTAATTTACACAGTCCCCCCCCCACACACACACACAACCCCCTTACCCCAAAAGTGGTCGATCATCCAGGATGTTCAGCGTCTGAAGTTTGCTTCTTTTGGTTTTGCCCTGAAACTACAAGGCCATCTTCTTTTTTTCTTTTTTTTTCTTCTATTTTCAAAAATCATCAGAACTCAAACATCTCCCATGAGCACGCCAGTCCAGCAGGGGGCAATAACACCCCAGAAAAACGTGAAATGGGAAATGCCTCAACAAGACTATTAGGAGAGGAAAATACAGAGTCTGGCAGAGACAAAGTGGTAATGTGTCACAGCCACAGTCGGCTTGTTCAACTTTAAGGGCAATTTTATCACACGTCTGTCAGAATTGTTCTCAGTGGTGGTGGATGGAACCAGGCATCGGCCTCTAAAAGCTCCCCCAGAGAAAGTTATTGCCTGTGTTGCGACGCTGTGGGTGGGTGCCTGTGCGTGTGGATGTTTTCTCTCTCACCTGTTTTCTTAAGGGACCGGAGTGGTGTGATTGGCTCCAGCAGGAGCGCTCCAGCGATGGAAGTCATCAGCCATCCCACAGACTGAACCAGACAAGATCCCATGGATGTGCCGCTCCAAAGCTCTCTTCTTTTTCTTTCTCTTATTGTATTCGATCACACTTACATCATTAGACCTCTAGTTCCAGAAGCTTTACCCCAAATATGCTCCCAAAATGCTTTCATTTCATTTAAAACTTATTAGCCTTAAAGAATATGTAAAGGTGAACCCGTATTCATACTGTACAGTTTACACTGAACTGCTGTCTCCCGCAGTGCTAGAATGTAAATAGTGATGTTACTCCTGTAT
>JBBPDB010000108.1:27696446-27707610 GCA_037974465.1 Brachypetersius altus
ATCATAGCTTGTGTAGTACAGACCCAGCTCCCAACCCAACTTTGTGAATAGATTAACGGCGATATTTTTTTTATCGCACGATAAAGAGTCTTGCCTAGCACTAATATATATATATATATACACACACACACACACACACACACACACACACACACACTGCCGCTGTTGCTGAATCTGTAAAGCTCCGGGTCAGTAGTCTCCTGAAGTGCTGAAACTGATCAGTTGGGCTGATTGAACACGAACACTGCCGGAGTGGACGTCTCCATCAAATCTTCAGTAACATCTTCAGGCGTAGTGATGATTTTTATCTGATATTTTCTTATATTTTCTTATATTTTGCAATGACAGTGAAAATTGTACATGGTATAATTTCTTGTGTGCTTTTCGTTTCATATTTAATGATCTGAATCATCTCTGTAACTGCGCACTGACAGCTGAACACAGCTCAGCGTGTGACGCATCATTTGAAATCACAGTCGCTTGTAGCCTGTACATCTGTGCCTTAGAGCATATAGCTGTCCCCACCTTTGGTCTCTGAAATGTGCAGAATGGGAAGCTGTAAGCACTTCTTAAAGCTTTATTTAGTTGGAATGGGTTCCCCTTACATAAATACCTGTTTTAGGACTGGGATTAAGCCTAGTCCCAGGCCTGGAGAGATTCTCGAGCAGGAGCACTCCGAATGTGAAGGTGTTCAGTTGTTTTTTTATCTCTGTCCCAAAGCCTATCTTGAGTGACATCAGTTGCTTTGTAGTGCTTCACTGCTGCCTCTGTAAATGTACCGTCTGTTTGTATGTAGATGAATCATTTTATCATAAAGCGCTTTACGCAAATACATTTCACTGTGGTCCTGTCTCTGGTTGAGTAGCTGAAGAAACAGAAGCTATATCTATTAATCTATACACTAGCATAAAAACTCTGCAATAACTTGCTATATTGATATTTGTATATTTTATGTAACATTAGTAAACAGTGACGTTTGTTTAATATTCCGTTTTCCAAAAATGATGTTAATGGTAATGTACCGTAATTTCATTTATTTTATTTTTAAATAAGGTATCTGCCCTGAAAAAGAGACAAAACAATCATTTTAGAATCGTATACTTTTCATGTAAAACTGCGTATACTAGCAGTTTTCACGTTTTCTTAACGTTTTTCCGAGAGCAATACTGTTTAAACACGCGTGAAGATGAACCGGATTGTCATATTAGAATAATATAAAAAATATATAATAGAATTTTATATAGAAATAGAAAAAATAGAATAAAAACCAAGAAGTTTTTTGCTGGAAGCTGAAACTAATGAGCATAAAAATCTGAGTAACTTTGACGTGACCCAGACTGGGCAGATGTTCTGGGCTGTGTAACTGCAGACAGGGCTCACTGTTGTCCACCTCCAAAACTGCCTACGACTGACAAGTGGACATCTAAAGCAGAGGGAGACGGAGGCCTGCTCTGATGACTTCTGTTTCCTTGCACATCATGTGTGTGGCAGGGTGTGCGGCCCAAGAGTGAGGAACATAACCTCCTCATTTCCCAGTTCTCACTTTGATCGACTATCTGAGGGATGTGGTCCCCCCCTCACAGCTGACAGGAGTTCTGCTAACGCTTAGTGCCAGACACCACAACACGCCTTCAGAGGTCTGGTGAAGTCCATGCTTCGAGTTTGTGTCTGGTGCATTTACACCTGAGTCATTAAACTGCAAAGAAAAAGCGGCACAGTCGGAGGTTTTAAACGATGATGTTGAAACGCAGACGGAACGAGTCGCCTGTGGATCCAAAACCTAGCACTGGCTTTTTACTGCCACTAGAGGGCACTCTACAACCTACAAAAAAACAGTTTCTCCATGAAGTTTCCGCAGTTTTCTGTACTGGCTTTATGTGGAGCGGTTAAACGGGCGGGCTGCGCTGTGTGTGTGTTACTGAGGCGGGATCACTGGCGCGCTCCTGCTTTAGCGCCTTTCTCACAGCGTTGGCGCGCAATACAGCCACCACCAGCGCTGTACTAACGCGGGAAAACTCCACACCCCTCACACCACCACCTCCATCAAACACACCCCACACCCCACACCCTCCACCCCGCCTGAGCGTGTAGTAAACCTGGTGGGTTCGCGTTTCACTTTAAAGAGCAGGAACTCTGTTCTAAGCACGGCACGGCGCTGGAGGTCCGGATCAGAGTGCTGGATCCAGGGCTGACCTTTGGGATAGTGTGGTGGCGAAGACACGCCCCTCGGTGTTTCTCCTCTAGCCAATCAGAGCGCGCCTGCTTTTAAGGACTGTTAAGAGGCAGTAAAGCCTCCAGCCTGTCTCCGTCTTTCACATGACATTTGGGATGCAGGAGCCTGAAGGTGCATCTTAATCTTTGCTCTTTTCTCTTGGGAATGGAGTGACTGAGGCTGCGGTCTCCGAGTGCACTTGTTGCTCTGCTTCCTCCTCCTCCTCCTCCTCCGCTCACGGACTGAGACTCATCCAGAGAAAGAAACTCATCTCCATCTCCTCTGCATTTACATTACAGTCGAGGTGAGCAAATGTTTTTTTCTTCTATTGATTTAATAAGACCGTTCCTTTCCTTTTGCCTTTTCTTTCTCTCTGTGGGGGGCATTCGGGTGTGAGGGCGAGGAATGATGGGATCAGCATGTCTATTTCAGAATCAACACTAAAACGTTCAAAACGGAAAGAGCTTTTTTCTAACGCTCGGTTTGGAGGAACATTTGTTTCCTCAGGTTTTACCTTTTAATATCTGCATTCACCAAAACCCATACAGTCTGTTTTGTATCATTTGCTGCATTTTCGTTTTTTTAAGTGGACTTTTCTAAGAGGTTCTTTGAGCGATGGACTAGGACCAGCTTAGATGCCTAAAGAGCATTTTTGTAAACTACTTGTGAATGAGGAACCTTTTAAATGTCTAAGTAAACGTCACATAATGTAAATGTTTTTCATTTCTTTCCTCCAAAGACGTTTATATCGGGGTCACGCGTCTCCTTTATAAAGGTGGCACTTTTAAGAGCTATCCACTGAAAGGTTCTTTAGAGAAGCCAAAGTGATTCTTCATTGCTGTAACAGAAAGAGCACCTCCCCGCGTTCTGATTTCCGAGTGTAGTGTGGGTTCATTAATCTGAATAGGGAGGATGCGTTAGATAATGTGACAGAGCTTCTCCTTTGACGAAGTTTCTTCAGATACTGTCTAGAACGTAACGGCTTCCAACCCTTTAATCCATGATATTATTGTCTCTTCAAGGTTTGAGCTGCAGGTGTTTACATTTTCCTCCTCTCTGTACCTGCAGGTATCCCCCACTGGAAGATCCCTTGGAGGGGTTTTGAACTAGACCTTCAAACACAGTGTGCCTCCTTCCAACATGCCAGTCCTCACAAGCCCTGAAATTGCGAACAAATTCAAGGAGAAATGGATGTTGCTTCATCCGGAGGAGCGCGAAAACATCAGTGGTTCCATGTGTTTGGACGACAGCCTCACAAGCCTGCACTGGCTCCAGAACTTCTCCATCCTCAGCGCCAACCCAGAGAGGTCACCCAGCTTCGGCTGTCACCCACAGCACTTCCCTCAGCCCAAGATACTTTCGGGGGGTTCTGATTCACCCTCCAGCCCACCGGCGGGCGACACAGCGGCCGTGGGCATGGCCCAGCCCCCGGGGAACCCCACACCGGCCTGCGGCACATACAGCCATTCACAGGCCGGACTCTACGGCCACAGTGAGGAAATCGACTACAAAACGAACTCGAACATCAAGCCGCCTTATTCATACGCCACTCTGATCTGCATGGCCATGCAGGCCAGCAAGAAGACGAAAATCACTCTGTCTGCCATCTACAGCTGGATCACCGAGAACTTCTGCTACTACAGACACGCAGAGCCCAGCTGGCAGGTAACTCACAACAAAACCTCTGAAAGGGAGATTTTGTGGCATTTCTAAAGACAGTGCTTTCCTGATGAAGGACAGCTGGTTCTCAGCTGTGATAGGAGTAATGTAGTGTAGGAAAGGTGCGTTAGCTGTAGGGACTCTCATGTTTCCCTCTTATTTTTTTTGTTTCTGCCACAGATATGAACAAATAACCACCTGTGACTGTCCTCACAGTCCGAATAAATGAAGCACATTATGATAGATTAGACTCCTGGTGGGTGTGCTGTTGCTGGAAGCTGAGCCCTCTTTACCCAGAGGACCTGTCCTGGGTGTCCTGGGGCCTGTCTCTTTAATGAGGGACCCTTAGGGGACGTTAGTGGCCGCCCAGCGCAGCTGATCATAAGAAACATGCAGTACTGCATTACAGGAGAGCCTCATTAGGAGCATATGCTCTCCTGTACACACACTGTTCCCCTCCCCCACCTTCATTAACCCACGGTGCCCCCCCCACACACACACACAAGCCAGTGAAATAGGACACCTTGACCTACTACTCCATGGACCTCAGTGGGACCTTTCAGGAGTCTGTGGATTATTGTATGTATACTATTGACCGCTATTTAAAAGAATGTTCGCATACATTTATTTGAGTTAAAGCTATTTAAACTATTCTAGCTGCTATTTATAAATCAATGATTGAGTGAATACAAACTTTTGGCCCTGATCAAATTCAGTACACGGGGAACACAGCCGCATAGTTTACCGCACACTTCCCATGAAATATGGCCGGCATGGAGGTTATGGCACTTTTTATTTTACTTTGTAGAATGTGATGAACTCAGCAAATGAATAAAGTCTGTAATTAGCTGTAAAATAGTAAGTGTGTGTGTGTGGTGTGTGTGTGGTGTCTGTGTGTGTGGTGTCTGTGTGTGTGGCGTGTGCGTGTGTGTGTGGTGTCTGTGTGTGTGTGTGGTGTCTGTGTGTGTGTGTGGCGTGTGTGTGTGTGTGTGGTGTGTGTGTGTGTGTGGTGTGTGTGTGTGTGGTGTCTGTGTGTGTGGCGTGTGTGTGTGTGTGTGTGTGTGTGTGTGCCTTCTGTAGAAGATGTGGAACTGTATTAGAAGAAACTGAAAGCCTGTCGTTTGTCTGGGGACAGAGTTTGTGGGGTTTGAATTGTGTTCTGCTGAGGGACTACTCATAAACACGTGTTACAGATAAAAAGACAGAGCTTGGTTATTTCAAATGTGAACTAACTCATCTCAACGATTTCAATCTCTTCTAGAATTCGATTCGCCACAATCTGTCGCTGAACAAGTGCTTCATGAAGGTGCCCAGGCAGAAGGATGAGCCGGGGAAGGGGGGGTTCTGGCAGATTGACCCGCAGTACGCCGACATGTTTGTCAATGGTGTCTTCAAGCGAAGGCGGATGCCTGCCACAAATTTCAGCACCCAGAGACAGAGCCGGCCGCTGTCCTCCTGCTACAGCCCTCAGCACCGCCAGCACGCGCCCATGGGCCACTTCCCAGAACCTGCGGCAGGGAACAAGCGCAAGCAGGCGTTTCCCAAGCGGGGGAGCAAGCTGGGGAAGATGTCCCCGTCCCCGCTGCTGGCCAGCGATCTCAAAAGCTCGGATGTCCTCCGAGGGGACTTCGATCTGTCCTCTGTGTTCGACGACGTGCTCAGTGGGAACGGCAGCACCTTCGAGGACCTGGACATCAACTCGGCCCTGAGCTCTCTGGGCTGCGAGATGGAGGTGTCCTCCCAGAACCTGCATGTGCCCAAATGGTACAGCAGCGAGGACGAGCAGGCGTGCGCTTACTTGAACAGCATGATGGGATGCAGCATGGAGGACTTTCAGCAGCAGCATCACCTGCAGCAGCAGCAGCAGACCCACCCGCACTATTACGAGGGAATGGCTTTGTTTTCAGATGTTTCCCAGCAGCAGCATCTGCAGCAGCAGCAGCAGCACCCCTGGGACATCAAAGAGGAAGTCCAGGCTGTCCCACTGTCTCTGGACCAGAGCTACAGTCTGTGTGAGGGATTCATCTCCGAGGCGCCTCTTTGGGAGAGGGTGGAGTTTCTGTGAGCGCTCGTGCTCCTTCCTCATAGACTGCTGGTCTAAAGACCTGCTGACGTTTGTTTTGCTACATTAGCATACCGGAACGGCTCCCAGCGATGAAAACACCACGCCATTCCTCTTCTTACCTCTCTGGCCTTTTGTTTCCTGAGAAATCTATGCTGAATTATCCCTGTTTTTTAAAAAGAGTTTGGATTCGTGGTTGAGGACTGAGTTGTTTGGGACACTCATGGCTGTGGTAGAGCATGTCTTAAGTAGAGTCAGATCAGTTTTCTGTAGATTAATCAAACTAAATCTATATTCATTTTAGTTTACTTGATATTTTAAAGGCTATGAATAAGTGGTAATTAAATTAAATGGTCTTTACAAAACAAGGAGAAGAGGATGCAACAAGCAGCAAGTGCTTTGCAGAAATGTTTTCAGAGATAATCCCAGCACAAGCACTTTCTGGCGCGCTCTCAGTTGGTTCCTCTCTTTCTTCATAAATTATTTGATATATTGTGAGAAAATATGCTTCATTCTTTTGTTCTTTTTTTTACACATTTCCCCCTTTTTTACGTATGCTGTTTAAATGCAGATGTCCTGTTTTTTCGTCCGATTAATTGTGAAATGCAATACGGAGTTGATGGCGGGGACTGTTCCACTGTATTTGTGTTGATTTTTGGAAGAATTCATTCTAACATGCAATTTAAATCAGATTATATTCTCTACTTGAATAAACTAATCGAACATCTCTGAAAGCTGTCATGAACTTCTTCTTGTACTTTAGAAGAGTATAAAGAGACCATGGCTTGTGCAGGTCTGACTGTAAGGCAGTAGTAAACCATGACGGTTATATTAGCACTAAGCTAACGATCACATTTTGGGACTTCTCGGCCAATCAGAGGCCGACGCATCGGAAGCTTGGCACATTTGAACTGACCCTAAACCCATTACTAGTGACAAACCCGACGATGTTCTCATAAAATTGGCCCCACCCAGTAAATTTAAAAGTGACTGACAGATTCCGCTGTCCCTCGACCTCATGCTAACTGGTGTATGGCCTTCTGTCCAGCTCCCAAAGCATTCCATTGTGCCTTTTGAAGAGAAAGCTCTATATATCAAATATACTACAGTATATTAAATATAATATATATACTTTATGAAAGAAAGTTAACTGCTATACGGTCGTCATTTTTAAAAAAAAGTAATACAATCTTACACCAGCGTTCCTAGTGTGAGACCTTCGCTAAACAAATGGAAAATAAACCCAAAGCCTGGTGACACTGAATATTGTTTCAGGAGGTTGTGGGCTTACATACCCATATATATTTTAAGATGAAGTTAAATTCGTGTAAAGGTACTTGGCTGTGTAGGAAGATGAAGCTGGTATAGGACTGATATGTACAGTACACAGATGTTCTCTTTACTGTTGAGCTCTTATTTACAAAAACTTTCTTTTTGGGGGGAAAATGAAAAAGGTTTTTATATGATGCTGCTCCAAAGGAACCTGTTTGAAAGATGCTTAGAACCCCATAATCTTTATCACATATCTAAAAGATTAACCCGGCTATCCATGTAGCTTCTGAACTCGCTCCGTCCTGCAGAAGGGTTCAGTACACAGGGGTCAGCAGCTCCTGTCCTTCACCATCAGAATAGTTTACTTATTGACAAGGAAAAGACAAAGACGTTTGAGACAAGTCTGAACTGGCCCAGCTTTCACTGAACAAATAACTGTAAATGGCTGGAGTTTGTAACTCTGCTCTGCGGCACGTCGCTCTTCATTCCCGCGTAAAGGTGTTCCAGAGAGTCAGAGTCCGGACAGACCTGCTCAGGCTCTGGAGAGGAATTGAAAAGGGGGAGCTTGACTTTATGGTTGTTTTTAGACCACTGGCTGAATTGGACTTGACTGAATGAATATGAAATTAAAGGGACGCTTTATTTACTCGTTTGCTTACTTTTGTTTTCAATTTTTCCTTCGATATCGCCCCTCGTCTCCCACATCGGAAAGAATCCCGTCCGTTAATATCTGTGTGTGAAATTCTGCTGCGTTTAGGGCAAAAAAACAATACTTTTCACACATAAAATCTCTTTTTAATGAAAAAGGAAAGAAAGAGCAGTGAGGGATTATTTAATCATGTGGGTTTGGCCTCCTGCTGGAGGTCGTGTAGCAGGGACCCCTCCGAACCTGCGGGATAATTCGCATTCCGAGAACATTCTGGAGAACGGTAGCATGGGATGCTGATTCCAAACTCTCCCCAGAAGAGCTTAGCAATGCCACGCTCAACACGAGACGCATTTCTTCCGCAAGCGCATGGCGGGTTTGTCTCTGAGAGCCGTGTAAGAGACTTGCGCAGAGCGAGCGCAGAGCGAGCCCTGAGACTCTGCGGAGCTGACAGCAGTAATGAGTTAGAGCCCTGACTGTGGTGTGGGTGGGTGAGTCTCAAGGGAGGCGTTATTCTTTTGGTGGAGGAGGGATGGGGAACTTCCTGGTAAGGCAGATAACATTATCTCAGCAGCGGCAGGGACTTGGGGCCATATTTACACGGGCCACAGTGGCCACTCGGGCTCAGCATGCGGATCTGTCAGCAGGAACAAGGGCTGCTGTCACGGCAGGACCACGAACACACTGCTTTATGTCCCTCTGGCCCTGCTGGAGCCGCTGATTACAGGTGTAGAGGGCATGCCAGCCAAAGCTCACACAGGGAGTCAGAAACACTGCACTCAGCATCTGCCTCCTGACCTGGGCAGCGACTTCTGACTCTGACTCGCTTCGGTCAAGAGGTTCGAACCGTTCCGTTCACTGCAGACACAACCTCAGCCAGGTCCTTCCCTAATACCACAGAGATGGAGTTTTAATGTCTTGTCAGTTTTCCACAGAACAGCGTTTTCCATGGTCCTACTCTTTTTTTAATCGAACACCTAGAAAGAATACATAGAACAGTGGTACGATTGTTTTGCAATGTTACTGTTGGAAGAGGCCCATTAACGCCTATCAGTTAGTGACTGATTTCTAGCTAAAGAGTGCCCAGAGTGCGCTGCCCTGTCTGGATAAATCTATTTATGGTTCCATGACTAAAACACAGAATATTTATTACTTATTTATAACACGTTTTGTCTTAGGCACCAGCACACATATATCGCCGCATAGCACCCAAAACAGGTACTGCACTGAAGTCTTTCTGAAGGATACGCTAAAGTGGACTACAGGGTTCCAGGTAAGAACTCCTGGTTCGGCTATCGCTGGGGTTCCTTGCCCACATACACACAGGACTGGGTCTGGTGCTGTGGAACACACTCCTGTGCTCTTGCCCCCATTAACCAGGGGCTATTGCTGCTCAGAGCCTCGGGTGGAGGCTGTTGTTCCTACTGCTGGAGATTAGAGCCTTCACTGCTCTTACAGACTGTTCTGCTCTTCACTCATTAAGCCTCTGATCGTTAGTCCACAAGGACAGTTCTCTTATTCACCCTGACTCTTTGGTGTGGACCAGAGGAGGACGTGTTCCCTTTTGAGCCTCGATTCCTCCTAATGTTTGTTGCTTCAGCTTCAGGGAGTTCTTCTGTTCCTCTGTTGCCTTTGCCTTGCTCTCTTGGGGCTTGGACTGGAGTTCTGGGGAGTTTATAGCTCTGATAATAATACGCAAAATCAGAAAGATCAGAAAGGAATGAAATGTATTTTATTTTAATGAGAGGAGGCAGGTTAGACAGATATATATCTGATTATGTATATGTATATAACCGGAGCAGCGTACAGAAGTAGATGAGTGCTGCGTTTAAAGGACGTTTATCCAAACACAGCAAAGCGTCTGGGATTTACAGGGTGAGGACGTCCCCCACCTCGCCATCCTTTACCTCTCTGTGAGCTCCCCGTAAGAAACTGTTTTGACTCGTCACGACTAAAGTTAGAGGCTTTGATCGACATAACAAGACCTTTTATCCGGAGGAAGTGGTACATTTTCATTTAGCTATTACTTTAGGATAAAATTGTACGGCCCAATATGAAGATCTTTTCTTTTGGGAGTTTCCCACACACCCATGGCATCCAAGGGCACATTTTTAAACGAATGAAGGTTACATTTTTCTGTGCATTTCATGCCTTTTGCTCTGCAGACCTTCAGGAGTTGTCAGGCAGACTTCAGAGAAGCAGCGCTTAAAGGCTTTTGACATAGAAGCTTCATCCTTATCTCATTTGGACCTTGACTAAACCACACAGGCCCTTTCATTCCAGGCCGGATTGGCCAGAGGACACCCACAGGACTGGGTTAAAGGGCAAAGGTAATTTAGATGATTCCTCTTTTGGAGTGCTGTGCTGAGGGTGATGAGATTTGAGGGATACCAGATAAAACGGTATTTATGTCTCTTGCTCCTTTCACTATTCTCTGGAAGAACAGTAAATTAAAAACGTCTTTTACACGAGTCAAGGTTATAATAAAGCCGTGAAGCTTATGGCGGTTATATACATATATAACGTGAAAACTGCACTTATCCTCCGCATTGTCTGCTATTGTGAAGCCCAGGCCCGGTCTATGCTCGCCCTCGCCCTCGTGCTCGCCCTCGCCCTCGTCCTCGCCCTCGTCCTCGCCCTCGTTCTTATGCTGGGTTACTCAGCACCTTGCCCAAACATAAACAGCCCAGCATGAGGAAGAGGGGTGTGGCGGAAGAGGCCTGGATGTCACAGCTTTTTTCGTGGTAATATATTATTTTTCATGCATTTTAGTGCGAATCTATTAAGAAAAATATAATGTACACATTCTGAAACTGAAATATTAATGTAAATTAAGCTACATTTCCATATAAAAATATAATGTCTTGGTTCGGTCCAGAGAACACAAAGAAACCACATCTTGGGATGTTGAAACACTGCTGTACCTCGAGATTTCACTGTACAGTACTAACCTGCTTATACCAAAGAAAACAACAGTGCTCCCCCACACACTGCTCCCACACACACTGTTCCCCCACACACTGTTCCCCACACACTGCTCCGCCACACACTGCTCCCCCACACACTGTTCCCCACACCCTGCTCCCCACACTCTGCTCCCCACACACTGCTCCCCACACACTGTTCCCCACACACTGTTCCCCACACTCTGCTCCCCATACACTGCTCCCCACACTCTGCTCCCCACACACTGTTCCCCACACACTGTTCCCCACACTCTGCTCCCCACACACTGTTCCCCACACACTGTTCCCCACACACTGTTCCCCACACACTGCTCCCCCACACACTGTTCCACACCACCTTGTTCCAA
>JBBPDB010000108.1:27723354-27738142 GCA_037974465.1 Brachypetersius altus
AATTGGTACCGAGAACCGTGGATTTTCACTGGTATCGGTACCGAATACTGAAATTTTGGTACCGTGACAACCCTACTGGGGAGTAGTACAAACGGGAACTGTGGACTAGGTAGGGACCAGGGGAGGAATAGGGAAGGGAGGAAGGAGGGGATTGGGCAACGGGGCACGTAAACAGAGACAGGAGGGTGAAACCTAATACTCCGAGTGGGGAAGACCGGGAGGGGGCGGGGCGACTGTGACAGTTAGTAACGTTATTCTTTGTTGTCAGTTAATCTATATTTCTTTCTATTTTCTATTTTTGTTTTCTTTACTGTTAATAAGGATACAGTTGTATATGTATATGGATTGACATTTTGTCAGTTCAAGGGGCTGCTGACTAAAATAAAAATTATAATCAAAAATTTCCATTGGAAAATCAAAATATATTATGACTTTGTCTCCTCCTAAGCCAACAATTAAAGCACCTGCCAGCATGGTAGCTTAATCATTCCTGCTGCTAGAATTTATGATTTCCAGATCAAATTGATAGGGCAGATGGATGATGGGAGGAGTCATAACCACATGTTAGTAAGCTTGGCTGATTGTTTGGTGACAGCAGTGTGTCTTTGCTTATATGGTGTTTGTGAAGTGAGAGGGTGTTATCATCCTTGTATATGTGGAGAGCTTACTTGAGCCATGGTCAAAGCTGTATATTAGTTTAGTATTAATAGATCCCCTGGACATATCAGCTTTGTAAGGCCAGTGGTGGAATGCTCAAGTTCTGGGAAAGTGCATAGCTGCAGGTCCTAATTCAGTCAAATTTTCGCTCCTCTAAGTCTCTCTTACTTTTCTCTTACAGAGCGGAGAAAACAGAAGTCCTCAGTGATGACCTACTACAGGTGACTACTTTATTCTCTTAGTCATATCACTGAAAGTCTTCCAATGAAATTTACTTCCTTTGGAAACGGCTGTACCATTTGTTAATAGTTTGTATTCTGGACACCAAAACAGTAAAAACGCACATGGTTTGTGTTTTGTATTTCATTTTTTATTAAAGAAAAAGAAATGCTTAGAAAGTACTAGGTTAAGCAATTAAAAAATTTATTTAATTAATTACAACCTTTTTGGGGGGGGGGGGGAGTTCCAATGCCCATGCATACAAGGCATCTCAAAAATACCATTTTGTAAGGGAATTAGTCTGTCACAGGTAGACTTGCTCAGTATAGTTTAGAGCTGGGCAATATGGCCTAAAAATGTAATCTCTGATTTTTTCACAATAAATCTGATTTATGATTTTAATAGCGTTTCCCCTTCCTTAAAATAAAACTACAGATGACAAATAAATGGTTCAAAACAAGTTTTAACTTTTTTTTTTTCAGTGTGACATGTACTTTGGGTCTAAAACTCTTAGCATGTTAATGAATCCTGGCTTTTCCACAGTACAAGGCTCCAGAAAAAAAAACCTTAGGAACAATTGGCTCCTAAGCACAAAATATTTGGGAGCCAAATCATTTTTCAGGAGCCATAATCTCTGTCAAATGTGATATAAATATACATTTTAAAACACATAGTAAAACTATGTGTTTCTCATGTACTTATTTTTTTTTTTTATGTATTTATTTTTTGTAAATATTTTCGTATATTTTAGAATGTGCTCTGCAATGGGTTGCCATCGTTTCAAACAAAACGTCAACACTGCTGTCGTTTGCAAACGAGTTGGATCTTTGATTAAATTTGGGCACCGACATTGAATATTACTCGACTGACCACAGACAATAAAATGTCTTATTGTGTTTTCATCAGAAAGCCACGTCTACCTGTATTACTTCACATGCCGCTTTGGCCATGCGCTGCCGTATCGTGTGAACTGGGAACACAGGAAATGCGGCGCCCATCCTGTCTGTCTATGCAGTTAATAGCCAAAAGATCTTCTTTGTGATCAGATCCAAATGATCCCACTCATTAAAAAGAGCAGAAATTCCCATATCTAATCACGTGACGTGTAGTAGGAGCGGTAGACTCGGGTTGAGCGTAACTGCACATTATGAGATCTCACTTTTCATGTACCTTTATTTCCTCTTGGTTGTGAGGGACAATCGCCAATAGCGACTGAAATTTAACAAACTAGACACGAAGTAAATAATCTAGTCGCCACCTGAAGCCCTTAGGGCAGATGATATGAGAGGAAATCATAACCAAATGTTAATCTCCCAATGAAAGTTATGTCCTTTGGAAAAGGCTGCATCATTTATTAGTTTGTATGCTGGACACCAAAACACACATGTTCCTGATGTCATGGCAGAGACCCTCCTCTGTCTGCGCTTGAGGTTACAACTGATGCGTCCATGCTCTACTCACAAAATGTTGTTTAATTTCTATAATAAATTAGTAGGGCTGACATGATTAGGGGCAGATGGGTGGCCTAGTGGTTAAGGCATCCGCCCTGCGACCCCCCCCCCTTGTCCAGATAGATTACTCAGTTACCAATATAATTGATAAATGAAGCTGTACAAACCCTACAGAATGCTGACAAAAACACCTGTTCAACTCTGAGATATTGTAGCACAATGTAGCACACTGTAATGCATGGGCATTATATCACCACTTTTAAAATGCAAGGCTAACAAACTTGCCTATGTTGTTGAGGCTAATCAAACTATACTGGTTGTAACACAAAGCTAATGTTAGCTCCTTTAACCACCAAGAAGTAGTTTCACATTTCACAGGCATACAAAATAAACATTGTGTGAAAACAGAATCATGCTCAAAATGTAGTTATTGTTAAAAATGATTTTGCACTTATTAGGGTGAATTGGCCAGTGTGGTATTGGAGACTAGTGACCTCATATCTGATGATCTGAGCTGCCTCCATTTTTTGAATGAGGTCCATGTGTTTACGACTGATAACTGTGTGCTTGCCCAGACATGTTCACTGGTCACCTTGGAATTAGCAAAGCCATGAGACTAGAAAGGGCTTTCCCCTTCCTGTGCATCACTCATAAGCAAGCTACTAAATCCATTGCATTACAGAGGAAATGGGTGAATCTCATTGTTTGGTCTTGTTTAGTCTGGTGCTGTTCAGGCAGTGTTCACTGTGTGATGGAAACAGGGACCTTTAGCACCAATTAACCCAAACAACCCTAAACAGGATCTCCCTATGAAGAAAAGGAACAGTCAATGGATTCCCCTTGTTTCTGTGCCACTCTCCGTTCCCATGCACAGCTTGCCAAGTCAGGAGGCGCCCAAATGAAATGTATGTAACACAGCTCTGTGCAGAAGAGGGGGGGGGGTTTGAAATGATGTGGGGATGGGGATGCAAGAGGTGTGAAGAGACAGAAGAGATTTGCTGTTTTTGGAACTCAAATACACAACAAAATAGACCTTTTTGTTTGTATCCTTGTTCATATTCAAAAGACAACTTTTTTATTTTAGTAATCTTCCACTTAATCTGAATTTTGATGAAACTGCCAAGCATGTGGGTATTAATTCATTTTTTAACCAATAATGTTGTCTTGGAACTTCCCCCACCCCACCTCACCAGTCATTCAGTGAAACTCTGTTGCTTCAGAGACCTTCTCTGATACTGGGCTTTCATTCTGAAATATGTTATAGTACAGAAGAAAATGGACGATTTTCTGAATTATGCTGACTTTATAAAGTGCTTTGTTTTCTGCTGATTTTTGGTGGTAAAATATGACGTGGAAAAAGGCAAATAATTTGCATATCTGTCTTAGGTAGGTGTGATAAATCATGCTTGAACCTAACCCAGCCAAAATGATCTAAAGACAATTCTGTACTAACAACTTTGCAGATGGAATGTAGAGAATGTAGAAAGACATATTTATTCTTGGTAGAGGTGAGTGCATATGCAGTTCTGCAGACTTTTACATTACATTATATCATTAAAGTTTCCCTGGATATTACATTAGCTACATCTGTTGCTTTTTACAGGGTGTTTCTTGTTGCTTCTGCAGAGTGTAGCTCAGTGTGTGGCTTGAATGGAACTGTTATTGATGATTTGGGCTGTTCTGCACAGATTGAGCGCCGTATGGAGCTGGTGCGAATTGTTTCCCACAACACACACAAGAGACTGGTCACATGTCTGCAGGGACACATAGGCACAGATGCTGAGAAGAGACACGTAAGGGCTACTATTGTTAACAGGAAACAAAACCCACCTGCCAGGGATCTTTTTGTTACCACCAGATATTCCAAGTAAAGCATATCTGCATGTTAACTGATGTTAGAGGGGCTTGTCTTGCAGAAAAAGCTCCCACTGACAGCTTTGTCACAGGCCATGCAAGACGGAGGAAGTCAACTAGGAGAAGAGTCTATCATTGGGTAACCTATTTTGACGTCATGTTTCAGTGGAAATGATCAGTAATACAAATGTATGCTAAATGGGCTTCAGCTTAGCAAGTAATGTAAAGCAATGGTTCACCCAAAAATCATTTTAAAATAATTTCCTCTACTCTAATAATACAGTAATATGTTGTTTTGTCAAAATGTGCTTCTTAAGATTTACACTGGAGATACAAGGCTAATGTGGCAAACAAGCAATGGAAGCTTACAGTCTATTAGCATTTTGCTAACTGCATGCCTATATGATCACACACACCTCACACTTTCTGACACTGTGTACAATTATCTATACAAATGGATACAGTATGGCTAAAAAGGGGTAGTGGCAGTACATATTGGTTTTGCATATTGTTATTGGTACTAAAATATCTCTCTGCACACAAAATTTTGAGATTTTTTGGAGAACTTTATATGTATAAGATGCCATTAGTTATCTGTATTACTCTTGTATCTTTAATACAAAATTACAGTGTGTTCAGTTTGATTATGTTGTTGGTAGGAAAATGATGGAAGTGTGCGGAGAGGCAGAGAATAGACTGGCGTCTGAGCTGATGCAGCATGAGATGCAGATTGAGAAGGACATTTTAGACCCACTCAATCAATTAGCTGAGGTAAGCATTTAAAGCTATTGCCACACACATTTAAAGTACTGCCTAGTGTTGCTACAGTGGACATGATCTTCCATTGCTATGAAAAGTCCTGTGATTCGCAACATTCTTATTCCTAAACGTCATATTAAACACTAGACCTTACTTTCATAGTTGGTGGCTTGTTTATTATATATGTACTCTTTCAGATCGATATCCCCAACATACTCAAACAAAGAAAACAACTAGCCAAGCTGGTGCTAGATTATGATTCTGCCCGAGCAAGGTAATTGTTTTTATGGGATGAAATGTCAAGAGTGTTTTCCATTCACATGATGTCAGTAATTGTTATTCATGTGGCAATCATTTATACAGAACTTTTGTAATCTGTGTAATCTGCACCTCAGGTGGTCGCAGGCGACCAAGTCTATAATCTCGGGAACAAACACCCAAGCACTGACTGCAAAAGCAGACTCGCTTAAAGAGGAGATGGATGAGGCAATGAACAAAATGGAGTTATGCAAGGTATTCTTTAACTGACAACCATGATCTTTCTCTTCTCTTTTTTCCATAATGGTTGATTCTGCCCTTTTTTGTTTCAGTCCAATTTTTGCACAATTTTTTACTAGCCTTGAAGCAAAACTAAAGCAAGACTAATGATTAGTTCTACATACAGTAGGCTGGACAATGTGCATGTTATTAAATAATAATATATGATAGCATAACATTACTAATATGATTCCCTGCTCTTCTATCACTTCATACAGGGTAAGACAAAGAGCAGTCTACATGTTTACAGTGCTACCACAAAGTAATTTTTCTGTGAATTATGTATTAATGTAGCTTTAAATTAATGCAATTTTATAGTGTTTATTTCCAAATTTAGGGAAGAGATATAATCAACATTATTTTGTTCCTAAATGTACATAAATAAATAGGTTTACACAGACATACTCAATATACTCACTCGACATACTCATATTTTACTTCAGTTTGGTGTTGGCTGTGCAAAGATAATGTTGTGACCCAAGTCTTTTCTGTAAATACATCCTCAAAACTTCTTTCAGGAACTTCAAACGACATCCAACTCAGTATGGTGGAGCAGACTTTTGAATGTTGTTTAGGACACAGTACGACTTACTGAAAATGCTGTCATTTCTCTGTATTTGATGTCATTGTCACAAAACAATAATTCTAGATATATCTTGTAAAAATGACCCTGTTGTTTAAAAATGACTGCCTGTGGAAGCCTTAATATAGAGCTGAATAAGGAGGTTGAGAGAAGTTTTGGGGATGTATTTATGGGAAATATTTGGGTGAATATTGACTTCTAGTGTTTGTAACATATAATAACCACAATTGAATCAAAACATGTCTTGGCTGATTGACTACATCCAGAGTATGTAAACTCATTTTGTGTAAATATGTTTTGTCAAGCTACTTAGTTACTTAGTCTTTTGCCTAACTCTGTTCAGGATCAACTTTCTGCCGATATGTACAATTTCTTTTCAAAAGAAGGGGACTATGCTCGGTACTATGTAATGGTGAGAACATTTTCTACTTTTTGTGTTTGTGTTTCATTCCTTTTAGCCAGTGTGTGTGTGTGTGTGTGTGTGTGTGTGTGTGTGTGTGTGTGTGTGTGTGTGTTAGTCACTGTTTTGATTTCTCCCATTATTGTTTGATTCCCATCGGCCTCATATCCTCAATGTATTCTGTTTTCAGTTATTAGAGGCCCAAGCAGATTACCACCGAAAAACTCTCTCAGTGCTGGAAGGTGTCCTGCCAACCATTCAGGCACAGCAAGGTGTAATATCTCCACTGACCGCTATCAAGTTTTGAGCAACTGTCAGCAAATGCAATGCAACTGCTGAATAATACAACACCCATTCCTGTTCCACTGAATAAGCCAAAATTGTGCTTTTTACTGTGTTCTTTTGCAGTTATAAAGTAAATATGGCCATTTGGCATTTTATGAAGTTCCGCTTGATCTCATATATCATCTACCTCTTTTATCAACACTGAGCATCAGCAAAAATAAGAGAGGAAAAACATATATTTCAAAACAGGCTTGATTATTGCTTACAAAACTGGTTACCTCCTGCTGAACTGCTGAAAATGTGTGATAATGTTAGCAAAAAAACTGGCATATTTATTTTACTCTATAACAAATACATACTTTCTGCTGTCACAGTAAGAACTTCACATTTTTGTGCTGTTTTATTTTTATTGTTCTGTATATAAACTCATTGCAATTAATCAGATTCATGGACAGAGAAGCCAGCATTTGGAACAAGCTTGGATGAGCACCTCAAGCGCAGTGGCAGAGAGATAGCACTGCCTATTGAGGCCTGTGTGATGATGCTTCTGGAAACTGGTATGAAGGAAGAGGTATGGCATACTGTTAAACTCTTGTTGTCCTGCGGCCTTTATTTTTTCCTATAAACCTTTCACTGATCCATTATGATTTTTCTCTTTTTAAAACAGTGTAGTGTTTGGTAGATACCATTTGCTCATGTCCCTGGTCATATTAATTATAAAATTCTTGTTTTTCATAATTACTATTTAAATTATTTTGATGACATCACCTTGCATCAGCAGGTGGGGAAAAATTATATTAACTAGTAAAATAATATTTGACCTCCCTCTCCCAATACCCATCAAGCATGTCTCACTCTGAAGTGCATCACAGTATGCAAAGAAATGAAAATGATTTTTGATGCTTGAATAAAATGGTTTTGCCAGATTTACTAGAGGACATTTTAAAATGACAGAAATTTCTCTGAAAAATTCTCAGTCGACATGGAAATGACTTTTTTAATAAGCAAGTTAATTGCCAGATGCTGGATATTTGCAATAAAACTTTATTTGGAATCTGCTATTTAAACCCTGTCTGTACTTATCTCTAATTTACTTTTGCTTCCTTAACAGGGTCTTTTCCGAATAGCTGCTGGAGCTTCTAAACTGAAGAAGCTGAAGGCAGCACTAGACTGCTCCACTTCACAGCTGGAGGAGTTCTACTCTGACCCCCATGCAGTCGCTGGTATTAGAACTGAGATCTTAGTTTCTAAGCTTTAAGACAGTGTGTATGATATTTCAGCAAAGTGATCTGTTTTTAAACTGTCTGTCAAGGGGCCTTGAAGTCATACCTAAGGGAACTACCAGAACCTCTTATGACTTATGAGCTTTATGATGAGTGGATTCAGGCATCCAAGTAAGCAAATTCATATACTAAATTACTTTATATTAAAAATGACGTAAGGCAATCTTTTTAAAAAATATATATATTTTTTTATTTAAGGCAGTATTTAGTATTGCCTTTTATATTGTATAAAGACAATATACAATATGGTTTTTTAGGCAATACAAGCAACATAAAAGCAGTGGATGTAATTGTTCTACTTTGTCATTGGTTATAACTTTCCACACAAATTATTAAAATATCCTCTTTGTATAGTGTGCCTGACCCTGACAAAAGGTTACAAGCTTTGTGGTTAGTCTGTGATCAATTACCAAAGAACAGCAAAGCCAACTTCAGGTGAGTTTACATTAACAATTTCTGCATTATTTTCTAACATGTACCTATATTTTTCTGATGAACTGACATGAGAAATATTTTCTTCTCTGTTAAAAGATATTATTAGATTTTATATTTATTAGATTTCTTACCAGTCTCTCCCCCCCCAAAGTTGGGCAGGACTAAATCGAGTATACTTTAAATCAGATTTGCCACAAAATCAAGTTAATGATCTGTTCATGTCTACTACAGCAGGATCTTGCTGGTGAAGTTCTGCGGGTTGGGCTGTTCTGCACTGACACGTTCTATTAAACGTGTACAAAAACATTAAACGTGCTTTTCCAGCTTTAGAGATGAGGGCAGTTCTGACAATAATGATGTATCCAAAACATTCTCTTGCTGACATAGGCTCATGTGACCTGGCTTCTTTGTCCCATTGTTATTTAAAGTTTTAGGAATTACATGCCAAAGTAGCAACTTTTGCACGGAGCAGGCAGAAATAAACAGAGATAGTAGGCTAGCTAATTATTGTATGATATGAGCAGCCTTTAAATCTGTATGAATTCAGTATAAAACAGTGAAATAACTCACCCAGTCAGTCCTGAACATATTGGGCATATTTCACTTAAGATATTATAAAATATTTGGTGCATTTAACTACAATTAACATTGTATTAATATTTGTTATACCTTGCCAGATGCTTATTCTGCAACATGCCTTTATTGTTTGAATGACACCAAGGTCAGTTTTAGATGCTTCCCACTGATTGTGTCTGTTTCAAAAGGTATCTTGTGAAGTTCCTCACTAAACTTGCTCAAGAAAATGAGATTAACAAGATGACCCCCAGCAACATTGCCATTGTCTTAGGACCAAATCTATTATGGGCCAAAACGGAGGGGTGAGAAATTCTATATTTAGGCAAAATGTGAATGTAAGACAATGCAAGTTCAGTCTAAGGTTTTATGCCTTTAACCACAGGAGTTTGGCAGAAATGGCTGCTGCTACCTCTGTCCATGTGGTCACCATCATTGAACCCATCATTCAACATGCTGACTGGTTTTTCCCTGAAGGTGTGAATTTTAATGTCAAATATTGCTTCCTGAATAAGGCTCAGAAGTTTTTCTTGTGTGATTGCAAAGATTAAAGTGTATATCCATTTCGTTTGTCTGCAGATGTGGAGTTCAATGTATCAGGCATGTTTTCAATGCCGACACCCATGATAAATCATGTGAACCACCTCACTGTTCCTGACCATGACTCAGGCACAACAGAAAGGAAAAGACCCAACAGTCTGGTTGGCCCAGATGGTGACTTACCTAAACGAGACAGGTACACACATTTATGTTAAATGTTGCAAAAAATCATCCACATCAGTTTCTTACGCTTCATAATATTTACCTAGATTCTAATCTTCTCTTAATCAAATCAAATAACATGTTTAACACTCTACTGAGACAGAATTTACTACCTATCCCTGTATTATGTTGGTTTCTATGTTGCTGTTGTATTTTGTGTGGTGATGGAATCTTTTGGTACACAACTGGTGTAGAATGCTTTTTCCAAATCCTCTTCTAAGTACAGTGGTGGTGTCTTCACTGTCTCTTCTCTCTTTAGCTCTGCTAACAAATTAATGGACCACAATCCACGTAGAGGCAGTACACTCATTAGAAAGCAACACGCTTCACCTGCCTTCCAGCCCCCTCTGCCCCCGGTGGAGGCTGTAGGTACTGCAGGAGGTCAGCCTGTTGCTGAGCTCTTGCTGCAGCAGCCTACACCGGCAGGACTGAGCATGGAGGCTTGCCAGCCTAGCTTGGCACTGGGGATGGCTGCCTTGGCAGCAGCACAGCAGCTTCTAGCGCAGCATACAGAAGACCTCAGGTAAGAGCTGAGTATAGCTTTGCTTCATAGGTTCTGCTATACAGATGAATCATTCCTCTATGGTTAAAGGACCTTTCTTCCTTCTTGATTGTACATTCTGCTATGCTAATTTTGAACAAATGAACAGAAATGGGGGAAATACTGCAAATTAGTCTACATCTTTTTGCATGACACAGTCTTGCAGGCATAAAGAATGTTTAAAGAATGTTTCATACTCAATGCAGCGGAAATACCAAGTTCTGCAAAAACACGTTTCACAAAGGTCATATAATGTTAGAATTTATCTCTGTATTATTATGGCTTTTGAATTTTTCTGTTCTTTCACACAAGTAGATGTTTTGGTAGTGTGGTATATTAGCATGGTACACTATATAACTGTGTTCTTATACAGCAAGAAATGCCTCAACAATACTTTTTTATTTTGTGACAGCTCAAAGTCACGTGACTCAGCATCAACACCTCCAGCTCAGAGAAATGGTAGTGGAGGTTTAGGACAGTTGAGTGTGGCACCCCCGGTGGCAGGACCATCAGGACCAAGCCCTCTCACAGCAAGAAGAGGTAAACACACCACCAACCGTGTACTCGGGCTTTGTATTTTCTATTTGGTGTATCTGTAGTGTACATCTGTAGTGTAACCATGTTTTTTTAACCCTGTACTTAAAAAATTATAGAAAACCAGGTGACTCGTCTAGAAGCTTAATAACCATTTAAAGCTTAATTCATATGCAGTATATATTAATGCAGACAAAACAACACGGCTGCTCTGACACCATGTCAATCTGCTTTTAACAGGTACAAAAAAGCCAGCTCCTGCTCCTCCTAAATCAGCCAACACACCTTCAGGCCAGCTGAGTGGCTTGTCAGCTCCAAATTTCTCCTCTGGGGCCATTCAGTCTCTATCTCCATCTCCTAGACCTTTTTCTAGTCCCTCTCCAACGAGTCTGAGCCCTACTCAACTAGTAGCTCAACACAACATGACGCCCCGACGCCACTCAAGTAACCAACCTCCCATTCAGGCACCCAGTCATCCACCTCCTGAGCCCCCTACCCAGGTTACACCACCTCTCCAACCCAAAGCTCTAGAGCAAACTGCAGGAGAGCCAGACGACCCGTCACCACCAAGCACTCCCACTCCCCCAAACACACCTCCGCCAATGGCCATTTCTCCTGACAACACAAGCATCATCTCTCCCTCCCAGTTTGGCTCTCTGCCGCGACCTCGTCCTGTGCCTAAACCACGTAACAGACCCACCATTCCCCCTCCACCACAGCCACAGAGTACAGGGGCTGACAGCAACGGCATCTGCAGCACCGCTTATAAAATGATGGGTGAGACGTCTTCTGTTGTCTGTCAGTGAGTGGTATTTTAGTGTTTCACAAGTTAAATGTTTTGCCTCATTACAGCCCTTTATTTTAGTTCTGCAAAAAGTACAATATAAATGCTGTTAGCAGAAACACTTAGTCCTGGGAGTGGTAGCCTGCTCAATACTGGCAAAAGTCTAGGCTGTCAGATAAGAAGTGAGGTGCTGTTACATACCTGTTAAATAGTTAGCACTTTTGTTTTGATTTTGACATTCCAAACTTTTTTTTTGGGCATGGTTAACATTATCCTAAGACGTTGTTAGTTACCTATGCAAAAATGAATCTCACAAGTATGTGTACATACAGAAATTATTACTGTTTACCAGACACTATTGCAAACTAAATTTCTAAATTTTGACACATTTTAATTCTTTGAGGAAGATGGATTTTCCTTTTAGCATTTTTTATTGTATTTCTAAATCTGCACTACTACCTGAAGCATAATGCATTATATTATATTGGTGCAGATTCGGGGATGCCATTCAGAGGACTGAGTCGAGACCTTCTCGCGGAGCAGCAGTCAATTACCCAGCTAAAGGATGCTGACCTGGACTCAGAGAGCACCATTCTGTAAGGAAATCCAAAACATATCTATCTGAAACGCTGCTGTTCTCACCCACTTACCAAAGTGCTCAGCTTGACTGCGTTTTCCTAAAGATTTGAACAGTCATTGGAATAGTGACACGGCAGTAAACAGGTTTAAAGCTTTTCAAAATGCAAAGAAATTTAAAAAAGAGAAATACAAGATGTGGAAAAAGGTGGTCAGTTTAATTTTATGCTCCAAATGGAAAAAAAGGGTTTGAGGTACTTGGTTGTGTGTCTTCGGTCGCCTACAACCTATATTGGACTGTGGATGATAGTAAGTAGAAACCATATACTGTGGCTTTAACTGTAGCCTTTGACTGCTGGTTTCCAGTCAGATAATGTATTCCTAATTTTGTCTATGGAAACTCTCCTACATCTCTGTATATATTTCTATCCAGACATTCCCCAGGGCTTAAATAATCTCAATTGTTCAATTTTTTGAAACAAGCCCTATTGTGATTAGCTGGATTACATGCAAAGTAATTACCTACTGTGTAAGGTATACACACACTACAAGGTTAGTAGACTGGCTTCAACTTTTGTCCTATGCTGGGGTATTAACATGGTCGGCTCCTACAAACTTGTTTCACAGCATTCATACTCCAGCTTTCTGTGTAAGAAATCTTGAAACCAGTGTCCTGTTATTTATCAAATGATTAAACTGACAAACAGCAAAAAACACTAACAAGTGACAAAGAACCAGGCAGTGTGGTCAACAACATTGTGTGTGTATTACTATATATTTTACTGTGTTCACAAAAGAAAAGATGGTATCAAGTGATACAAAAATATACTTGTGCCGCCCTTAAATCGACATTAGGGACAATCTTTACAGTGTGTATATTCACTGGCCTTGTCTTCACCTTGCTGCCTTAACTTTTTTGGAAAATGAACTGAAATTCTACATGTTTATGGTGCATTTAATGTTCAGAAGCTTTGAAAAAATCTTTTGAACCTAACATTTAGAAAAGTAAACTGCTTGCAATTACAGCTTTAAGATAATTTAATAAAAACTCAGTGATGACTCCTGTTTTTGACTCCTCCTTTTCTTGAGTCTTGTTGGATTCCAAACCTTTTTAATGTTCTTTCTTACTCGCTGGACCAGCACAGCCGGTATTCGTCACACAAATTCTACCAAAACAAATATGTTCGTTTTGAGAGAAAAAAAAACCCCACTGTTAACCAATTTATATCTTTTACCACAAATATTGCTTACCTGACTCCATGACAATATTGACAGGTTTTGTATAGGTCTGAAGGAAGGTTGTAGGAGAGTGTAACACCTGGCTGTGGTAGAGATGTATGATGTTATCCTCTTCCAGTAGAGAAGTCAGCTCCTGTTCTTCTAGCCCTTCACAATTAATTAATTACATTAGGGATTATGTTGCAGAAACAATATACAGAAATATTCAGCTACTCATCAGTTTCCAACCTTTAATACAAGTAGGTATAGTCTTACTTTAAAACATTTGCATTTAATACTTAATGCAGGGGAGCTAATTTGATGCTGTTTTAAGAAAAATTATGTTTCTGTTTCTGGGTGCAAATAATTAACTACAGTTTACTGTATACATTTATATTTATAGAAGTCTGGACGGTTGTTAGAACATCTTCTAGCTTAATGCATAACCTTGTACAAATGGCACAAAGGTTTCTCAAGAAACTTTCTAAATGGGAGGCATCACTTTTACTAAAGGTTTTGGACCAACGGTAGTCATATGTATCATAGGGCTATACTGATTATACGCGACATACTGCTGATTTGTCTACATGAGATAAATGTGGTAAATGACTATATTGTGATCACGTACACCAACTGTCTTGTAATGTTTTTTAAGCTGCTGGCATGAAACTTGCTTTAACATTTCACTTCTCTTGCTAATTCTTATTGCTTTCACAGACACAAAATGGAAAAATGCTCTCCTGTGTTAGTGTGTGCGAAACGTATATAGCACTTATGAAGGCTATATTGTGTATTGAGGACTGAAGCTATTCCAAAAACACACGGGGCGTATTACTTCAATGTATTTTTATATGTATTATTTCTATTAAGCCAGTCCCTATTTAAATTTTTTTATAGTGCATATTTGTCTTAGGGTCTACTGTTAAACAGCCTTATTATAGTACACAGCTACTGGAGTGTTCTGTAAATAGATGGTAATTTACCCTGCATTTCAACAAAGATGCACAGAGTTTGTAAATCGCTGCAAGGATATCTGAGACGAGAAGCTCCACAGGCTGGTATTGAGGGAATGTATATTTCAACCTCAGAGGAATGTTCAAGAACCTGTGACCCCATTAGGGCAATATTCTGCCCTGGAGACAGTGTGAAACTACCAGTATCCTGGAGTCCTTCAATAAAGAACTTCTGTGAGACAAAAAAGAGGTAAACTCATGAACCAAGCCAAAGTCAGTTTAATGCTACATACACTACATAGCCAAAACACCAGGGCCCGTATTCACAAAGCTTCTTAGAATTCTCTCAGAGAGCTCCTATCTTAGCCTAAAAAGTCCTATCTG
>JBBPDB010000108.1:27779379-27792157 GCA_037974465.1 Brachypetersius altus
AATCCCTGCTGCAGCGCAAACCTGGTCCAGAACCACAGAAACGTCTGACCTCTGTAACTGCAAACAAAGGCTTCTGCACCAAACACTAACACGGATTTACTCAGGTGTGCAAATACTTGTGTGCAACAATGCAGTATATAAATAAATTCTTTACAAATCATGCAACGTGATTTCCTGATGTTTTTACAGTCTGTCTCACAGTGGGAATGCACCTACAATGTGAATTTCAGACCCCTCCATGATTTCTAAACATTGTATGTTACAAATGTAAAAAGTGAGGGGTTACTGTAGTATTTTTAGTTATACTTTAGTATATCTATATATACTTGAATATTACTAATGTACCACACACTCGCTACATTTCCACCCAGCCATGACGCAGCGTGTGACTGGTTTTATTTCAAGTTGCTGAAGCGACATAATTGTTTATCTTGCTGTTCTGTGACCATACCCTCTTGTTGAACTCCAGGGCCTTGTGCTTGCGGTCCAGTCGCGTTCCTTCATTGCCTTTTTGGCATTCCTCTATGCTGCCACTACTGCGTTTCTGCCGACTGCCCATGCACAGCACTCCCAGGCGCAGTGTGCGACCCTGGGACGCTTTAATCAGAGCAGCAGCCATCTCATGCTGTTTCACGGGGATTCCATTCACTTCCATGACATAATCACCTGCCCTTAGACCACTTCGGCCAGCTGGAGAGCAGGGAGAGCAGTCCTCCACCAGCAGGGGGCAGTCTCCAACTATAGTGAAGCCAAAACGTCCATCTGGGCCTGGGGTAATATTCATCTACATATCCAGGAAAAAAACATTCAATTTTGTTTACTTAAGGTGAATCATTTCATTGTCAATGACAGACACGGTCATCTGAGCTGAAGAGACAGTGAAGTAAAAAAAAAGACATTCTTACATAAATAGCTAATTGTTTGGTGAAGTTTGAATCTTTGTTTTTGCACAGAAAACAGCTAATGTTACTAATACGTAGACACCTATGACCAGGTATTAGTCCTGTAGTTAATTACACAGTAATGAGGACTTTTGTGCAAACAACATTGTATGAACAAAATTCATGACTGCACTGTAAACAAAAGTGGTAAACACACCATGAGACACACAATGTAACTTCTTTAAAGTCCTCTGACCTGTTGGATTCTGGAGACCACCCCGATGCTGGGTGGGATGTTCTTTTGCGTCTGGGCCAGAGCTATTAGAGCCTGGGGCCCAAGAGTGGACACATCCTGCCCTTCAATCTCCAGCACCTGGTCTCCAGGCTGCAAGCCCGAGAGGTGGGCACTGCTACCCTCCTCCACTGAAATGATATAGCTGGGTCCACTCCCTCCAAGCAGAAAGCCAAACTCCTCTGGCCAGCCCTGATTGGATGTTGGCATAGTGAAGACTGTAATAGATAAGAAAAGCTTCTCAATTTTTTGGTAAATGATTACCTGTGTGATGTCATTACAGCTCAGGATGAGATTGCCACTTGTTTTAAGCATATGCCTCAGTGATCATCAAAGAACTTTAAAGGTTTAAAGGTTTTTTATGCTTTTATATTTGTCTTAGTGGTTCCAGAATACTGTATCTGACGTCTCTTTCCAAAATTTAGCCTTGGTACAGAATTACAGTCACTTAGAGCCAGTCCCACAAAGAGATTTCTCTAGGACACGCCGTTTCTGTGTCAGTAGCTTTAAATGATAATGAGGAGGAGAGAGGCTACTGGGGTCATGTAGCTGGTAAAATATTCGTCTGTAGTGAGATTTGGGACAGTTCCTTGATAGTCAAGCAGTTGAGATCAGTGCCTATAGCCCCGTCGCTGTAAGACTCCTCAGATTTGACCCGTTCTCATCTGATCCCCTGGTTTGCAGAGGTGCTCACTCAATGAGGGGGAGGCAGATATCATAGCACTAACAGCAGCGCGGTTATCCAAATAGCAAAGAAGTACAACACTGGAGTTGTGTGTGTGTGTTCACACACCACTTGCGCACACACCGGAAGCTATCTACCTTTACATTTGCGACAGTAGCCTGCTAACTGGGCTGTTAGCTGTTAGCCGCAGAGCTAATGTTATAGTCACATTCTAAGGGAAAAAATCTAGCTAATCATACACAGCAAAGCAAGAAAATTATATAGCGTTGAGTTACTTGTCTGAGGTTTGTAGCTGAGCCAAGGAGAGTTGGAACTGATCCAGGTTTAATTTTCAGCCGTTCAGAGAGACCAGCTCTGTACTGTGTCGGCGCATTTCCAGAGAAAATAGAATTAACCCACTGGTTCTTCAGAGGCTTTCATGAAAGAACTAAATACATTTGTGTTCATCTAAGCTTTTAGCAACTGCCATGCTTCACTTGTTTGTAAGCCATGATGTCTCTAGAGGAAAAAGTAGTGGTGGGGGGGTGGGGGGGGTTCTCTGGGCGGGCAAAGCATGACAAAGGAGGGTAACCTTTCTCCGTATGATGCTCAGTAGCAGAGCAGGATGATCAAAGCACTCTTTACATCTATCGCCATTTCTAGCCACTGCAGGAGCACAGGCAGGCTAGGAGAACTCGTATTAATGTTAAAAAAATCTCATAAAGTGTAATGTCATGGGACCTGTAATTTGAATAGCACAGTAACAAATCTCAGTTCAGCAGAATTAAAGCATAAAATAAAATGTATTTCCAATTACTTTATTAATCTGAAACACTAAAAATATTGTAACACTGAGTCAATAGAACCCTCAGCACCACTGAAAACTACTAACACTACTTTTCATTTTGGTCACTTATTGCCTTTCCCTAGGTTCACCCAAAAGTTTTAATTAACCTACTGAACCCCAGACCTAAGCATCTCTTACGGTAATTTATTATTAATTTACCTCTTAAGGCTCATCATCCAGATTTGAACACACATATTGTCAACATTGGAAACACTTGAAACAAGAAACACTTATAAAGGCGAAGCTGTGGAGCTGTACTTCAAGATTCAGCCACTCAAGCAGTCTCAGCTGACTCCTCACACCTTCCCCTGTCATTGACCTCATTGAGGATACACAACCGAGAAATCATTGTCCAGCTCAGCTTCACACACCACCACAGCTCAGGAACACATCACTGCATTGTGCTTGCGTTAATATGCAGGAATGACTCTCATTAGTGTTATAAAAATTCAGGGCACATGGTTATATGAATGTTCATTTGGCAACACATTTAAAACATCTATTTTAAATGATGCTGTGCATATAGTACAATTCCCGGAAGGCAAAATGCTATAAAGATCCATTAACCTCCATCAGAACCACTGATTAATTAGATGGTACGTTACCAATTATGCATGTAAATGGAAAGATCACTTTCTTGTGCATCTTTTATCAAGTTAGTCAGCAGAACTGGAACTTACAGAAATCTTTTGTAGGATAGCGAGGGCCGGACTTCTGTTGACGCAAAGAATATCTCCCTTTCTTGTTCTGCAGGAATTTCTTCATTTTGGACGAATTCAAAAAGTTCCAAAGTGACAAATATCCAAATCAATTCTATCCCCCGAGTCGCTGCCAAGGGCACTCAAGAGACCCTCCATTCAGTGCCTTCCAAATTATCCCATCATCAAAGTCATGCATGCAGAGTAATGACATGAAGGGTGACTAGGCACCAGGTGCCAAAATGCTGCTGCCGATGAGTGAGTTGTATGTGCATCACTGGTTGAGTCTGACCAGTCTTGCCTGCAGAGCTAACACTGTGAAACTGGGACAGCGTAGCACAGATCCTTAATAATTCTCTCTCCAAAAAGGGTAAAGCGAGGCCCCATTTTTCTATAAATACCTTCCTCCCATACACTGCCAGCTAACTCCCTCTCCAAGGGATGGAAAGTGGCCCAGTATCAGCATGGGGATCCAGCAGGAGGATGGCGGCTAATTAGAACGTCTGTGTGAGGATCACAGTCACGTCTCTCTGAACAGGAGTGGTGCAATTAAAGCCCATGCTCTGGATTAGGCAGATTAAAATGGTCCATCCCTTAGATCCCCCCTGACCACATGGCAGGAGCATGTTCTGTCATGTATCCAGGGGAAAGGCCTTGGAAGGGCAGACTGATTTACTCTGTGAGAAGCCATACGTTTAGGATGGTGTTAAACAGAGCAGCAACCCCCTGAACAGCACTAATGTGTGGTGGAGTTTTTAGGAAATGATGCAATTATTCCTACAACTATATTAATAATCATGCATTAGTAACCCTTTAACCCTTTTGTGCCCAACATCTACATGCAATAAAAGCTTGCTTTGTGTAAGGTCAAGTCACACCTTACACAACTCTATCAGTGCATCTGAATGCATACTTTCACTCACACTCAAATCAAAGAATCAAATTAGGATTTTCTGTTGTTTTTTATGTGGACAAAAGGCAGATGTCATTATAAACTAAGTGACAAAAACTTCCTTTTTAACCATATTGTTTATTTTTAACAGCTTCCTGTACCTAGTGAATAGACGGCAATAACCCTTTCATTAGATGCGCATATGGCCAAAGATCAAAGCAAGTTCTACAGGGTTAACCAGCTAAATTATTTAGCACTAATGCCTCTTTCTCCAAACAGACACTCCTCCTCAATCAATGTCTCATCTTACCATTCCTCTTCTGTTCTGCAATTAAGTGGGGGATGGTTTGGTGTTTCAAAGAATGATCATGCAGTTCCAACAGCATCGTGAAAATAAGAGAAAAATCTCTAATGATACAGAAATGACTGCCCTCTGAATGGAAAAGAGAAAAGAAAAGTAAAACAAAACTACGCGTTTATTCATTATCTAGCATTTACTGAACACATGCAAGGCGGTGCCCCAGCAGCCATTTGGATTAATAATATATATGCAGTACAGCGCTGTAATACTGAAATGTGTTCCTAAGTGTTTGACTCCACGTGCAAAGCTGAACAGAGTAAGACCCAGAAAATGAGACACATCCAAACTGAAGAGCTGAGCTCAGTTACACGTGTTATGTCACACTTTGCCATGATAATGATGGTGGGACACCATACAGTACTGATCCAGCAGCAACCACAACACATCTCTGCAGGAGATACAAGTCTACAGTGTAGATACAAACATACCTCTTTTGTGTTTAATTTCTGTATCCGTTGTTGGACACTGAGGTTTCCCCCCGAGTGTTCGTTCGCTGAGGTATGACCTGTGTTTGCGGAAACTTGAGAAACGTTTGCAGCTCCAGCGTCCAGCTTCAGCCATGGCAACCTGAGCTGCAGGGGGGTGGGGGGGGGGGCAAAACCACTTATTGCATTTCTCTTATAACAGTGGTGATAGTCTGTAGGAAGGTTTTACCTTGGTATGAATGTCCACAGAGGAGTAACGCTATTCTAAACTGTCAGATCTACCTGTTAACTCTGCATAATGTAGTAAATGAATATTTAATAATAAGTGTGAAAATAAACGTTTCTAGTGAAAGTGCCCAGTTTTGCCCACAAGAAGTCTTAGTAAATTATCATTTATATTGCACCTTTTGTGTAATTTATACAGAGCAGATG
The DNA here is from genome assembly GCA_037974465.1 of Brachypetersius altus. Classification (NCBI taxonomy): domain Eukaryota; kingdom Metazoa; phylum Chordata; class Actinopteri; order Characiformes; family Alestidae; genus Brachypetersius; species Brachypetersius altus. Next base: position 27,784,872 of record JBBPDB010000108.1, read on the forward strand.
ATATAACATAAATGACCAGTGTATTATATTGTATACTGTATTACCCCAGTATATACCGTGCATAATAAATACGGACAAAATACATATCATACGATAATCTAAGTGATAGAAAAAAAATACTTTTAACCGTGTTTTCCCATCTGAGTTCAGACATGTGCCAAGAATAGCAATACAACTATTATTTGAAAATGTCTAAAAGGTTACTTTAATATTTTGTATAATTAACCGTGCGTTTGGTAGCACTTCCGCGGAATTAACGCCGTCGTTTGTAGAAGTCTTTAATTATGTAGACGACTGGAGACTTTTATATTGTTTCTGTGAGAATGGAGCTTCTGGCTTCACATGAAGAGAAGCAATGAGGAAACATCCCACCTATGAACGGTTTCTGGAAGATGAACACTTGAAAATTATGGTACAACACACTGCATTACAAGAATGTTTAGCATATCATTATTAGGAACGAAGAGGTTAACTGAGCTGAATAGTGTGGCGCTGTGTTGCTCGTCAGGGCAGATTCACTGTTAACTTAAAATCCAGTTCTGTCCTGTTCTCTCTTCTTCAAAACGATCTTCTCTCTGAACTGCTCTTTATGTTATTTACTCTTGTGTTTTGTTTTGTTGTGTTTTTTTTTTAATCTTTGGTCAGAAATGGATTTTCTGACTCTGTTTTCCATCTACGTGCTGGGTGTGTTGGGCTGCATTGCTCTGGTCTGTCAGTGCTCCGGGCGTCAGAGTCCGGTCGCGCGGCTGTGGGACTTCCTCTCTCGGGTAAGTACGGGGTGTACGCAAGGTGGCGCAGTACTCTCACAATTAATTTCTTTATAAGTTATATATGATACTTTTTGATGTGTTCTTACCAATCGCAACAAAATCTTTCTCTCAGGTGCCATTACATATTCTGCACACTAGAGTACTATTAATTATCTCTATTCTAATGTAGCTTTACAACCTGCTATGTAATGACCACAGAGTGGTTATGACCAAGTCTAGCTCTTAAAAGTTTACAAATTAGTGAAGTAGCTTTATTTTTTGATTGTGCAGCTTGGTTGTATTCTGCTCTCAGGCTCTATAGTGTACTGGCATGAGACCACAGTACAATCATAAGAGAAAGCAGGTCCCTTTTTATAATGACCCACACCCACCTAATCCATCAGACTACATCAATCCACTATAGTTAATTTGAATACCTACTTAATTAACTGCACCGTAACACAATTTATAGTTGTAAGTGAAGGGCACAAGAGTAATATCAGAAAACGTGTGTTACTGTACATTAGGTCGGTTCCCCCTGGATTCCGCAGTGTGTTCAAAACATTTGCCAAGCAACTGTGCACAGACTCTTTCACCAGAGGTAAGAAATGGCAAAATCTTACTATATCTAGTGATATTTTTAATATTTATAATGTTTTTGTAGCAGGTTTTATCTATATGTATTAAAAATTGCTGTATTAATTTTGTTATTAAATAAACTGGTAACTAGTGTTTCATTCCACTTCAAACTCCCTGCAGCTGCAGAGCAAAGACTTCACCTGAATGCATTTATATTAGTCCATTTATATTAGTCTCAGTTTCCTAACATTGCCTCCTGCAATAGTCTTGGTTGCTGATGACCTCAAAAAATGAACACATTCAGTTGCATTTGTCCGACTCAAACATTTTTCGTGCTTATTATCCAGCTCCTCGAGGTTCGTCTGTTCATTGTTTATTGTAAAACCAAACTGCTGAGTAGCACTCTTCTGTTCATTAATTAACTTTGGCATTTTCTCCTCCACAACAGAAACAACTTCTTCATCTGCACACACCTCATACTGGAGGCTGCTGTTTATGCAGAATATTCCTATGAGGTCTTTGGATTCTGTTTGGAAATGGACACTTCAATGATCAATGTTTGTGTTCCATACGTCCTCTTGGCACTAAAGTCCTACATCTTTTACCTCTGTTGTAGCAGAGATCCAGGTGAGCAAAATTTCTCATCTCCTTTCATTGCTAATTGAATTGTGGCTGTTTTTGTAATGTTGTGCTTTCTTCCTCAGGTACACTGACGAGGAAAAATCATGCAGCCCAAATGAAAGTTTACCAGTACGATGAGAAATTGTTTCATCAGGGAACTGTGTGTCCAACATGTGAACTGGTGAAACCTGCAAGATCCAAACACTGTAGTAAGTTGATGAATGATGCAATAGAGTTAAATCCCACCACACATTCCTTTAGTTTCTGACCGTATGTAACACTTTACCATTCTCTTGTTTTGCCTCACAGTCTTACCACAGTCCCTTTCTTTTTAGCGTGCTAAACATTTTTTCTTCCATTTGTTGCAATTCTATTACTATTTAATTGTTCCTAACTTATTATTAAATTATTAAATTAATATTCCATTATGAGGCTTTGGGAAAGTGTGGTGGAAGCTAGGCTTAGGTCAGAAGTGAGCATTTGTGAGCAGCAGTATGGTTTCATGTCAAGAGAGAGTCCTACCGATGCTCTTTTTTCTTTAAGGATGCTGATGGAGAAGTACAGAGAAGGTCAGAGGGAGCTGCATTGTGTCTTAGTAGATTTAGAGAAAGCATATGACAGGGTCCCTCTAAGATCGGCTCTAAGCCTCTTCTTGTTTGCTTTAGTGATTGACAGGCTGGCAGATGACGTTAGGCAGGAGTCTCCATGGACTATGATGTTTGCAGATGACACTGATCTGCAGTGAGAGCAGGGTGCAGGTAGAGGGAAGGCTGGGGAGGTGCAGATTAGTCGCAGCAAGACAGAATACATGTGTGTAAATGAGAGGGGCACAATTGGACCAGTGATGTTCTTAGGGTTTATGGTCCAAAGCAACGGAGAGAGTGGAAAAGAGGTGAAGAAGCGTGTGCAGGCAGATTGGAATGGGAAACAGGTGTCAGGTGTGATGTGTGAAGAGTTTCATGAAAGGAAAGGTGAACCAGGAGGCAGAAATGGCGGTTGCAGAGTTCAGGATGTTGAGGTTCTCTTTGGGAGTGACGAGGACGAATAGAATCAGGAATGAGTACATATCAGAGGGACGGACAGCTCACGTTAGACAGCTCACGTTAGACAGCTCACGTTAGACAGCTCACGTTAGACAGCTCACGTTAGATGCTTTGGGGATGAATGCAGAGGCCAGAGAGGAGATTTATGGAACCTGCAGGGAAAAGCCGAAAGAGAAAGAAGAAGAAATGAATATTCCGATATGATTAAGGTCTCCCTGTACTGGAAAATACTGGAAAATACCTTTATAATCCACTGGGCACTTGCTGACTTATGTCATATGCAGTATTTGTAAAGCAAAGGCGGGGATTTGTGCTAATTGCTTACCACCATAGTGGTTTTTACTGCCTGGTCCTGTATCAGTATTAGAAAACCTTAGGGATAGCAAATGTAACTAGAACTGCATCGTCAGACAATAACAACTATAGTCTCAAATACATCATTACAAATATTTCTTCACAGAATTCAGCAGCTGGCCAAAGACTTTATTCAGACAGAAAATCAAACTGGTCTTGAGTTTTTAGAACAGGGAAACACAACAGAATTATTATTTACTGTAATCCACAGTACAGCACATATGCAGATAGAGATTAAGCTGAAAAATGCTGAAGTTTTCCTTTTAAACATTTCTGTTGTGTTTAGGAGTTTGCAACCGGTGTGTCCAGCGGTTTGACCACCACTGCGTCTGGGTGAACAACTGCATTGGTGCTCAAAACACAAGATACTTCCTGTTGTACCTGCTGAGCGTGTGTGCCATGGCAGGCGATATTGCAGTGCTGACAGCAGACATGTTGTTTCATGTCGTCCTGCGCACAGGCCTCATGCATGCACACTATGTCAATGAGCACGGACAGCAGCAATCATCAGGGATTCTTTTTGTCATACAGGTATGCCACTTGTCACCTGGGTGCTCTATTCAGTGCATCAGAAGATAAAAAATATTAGCATGATTTCATTTGATTGGATTATTTTGGCAGAATTTAGACACAATTAAAATACTAAACATTTGGGGGGGAAATGTGGCACAAAAATGAGTATTCACTGAATATTATTAAAATTGACTTTAAGGTTCCAAAACAGATGGAGTTTAATTGCGACCTTCACATAGATGCATCTCCCCTATGTACTGATATGATTACTGTAAAGTGACTAAAAACCAAATGTCCTTAAAGAAGGACTCACTCTAGAGCCCCCTTATTTGAGTTGGGGAATTAGCTTTCCCTGTGCACTTATACTTGGGATTATTGTGCTGCTGCAATGATCACAAGCTTATATTTTTGAACATAAGGCGTTACATTCCACTTTTAAATGGCCTGGTCTTTCTCTTGCTAGACTGTCCTTCCTCAGGTCGTCCTGTAGGTGTTTTGCAGTAACACAATGTTTTTCTTTGTAGTTGTGCCAGAGGTTTTAATCCTCCTTATTAGGTTCCCAATGTTGCCTTTTGGAGTTACATTTTGAGAGATCTTATATACCCAGTGCCTTTTAGGTATTTTCCTCTCTCACCCTTAACTGTCCAAAATGACGCAATTAAGCATTTGGGGGGCGACAGCTCTCTCACTTATACGCAGCATTACTGCGTATTTGCTGGCGTAGTCTGTAAGTACACCAAACACCAAAATCCGGGTAACATCACTTTCGTAGGATCGGATCTGAGTTGTAACTCGAGGACCCCTGTATTAGTACATTTTCTTTGTTGATTTTTAGAGGTGGGCATAGATTAATTTTTTAATTAATCTAGGTTAAAATGCCCCCCCCCCACCCCAAATGATCCAATGCCTGTTTTTATAGTGTAAACCATAAATATGCCTCCAAATGTTCTCCCAGATCACTTTAATCTCATTCTGAACTCAGTTTAATACATTACCCTTAAAGAACATGTAAATATAAACCCGAGGTTTAAATACGGAAAAGTCAGGAACAGAGACAGAGAGAGACAGAGAGACAGACAGAGAGAGAAAGAGAGAGAGAGAGAGAGAGACAGACAGAGAGAGAGAGAGAGACAGACAGACAGACAGAAAGAGAGTAAATCCGCACTAAAATATCAAGGAGAAAGTCATCATAGCTTGTGTAGTACAGACCCAACACAACTTTATGAATAGATTAACGGCGATATTTTTTTATCGCGCGATAAGAGTCTCGCGTTAACACAGCACTAGTATTAAGTCATCCTTTCTTTTTCAAAGTATTCTGGTCAGTTCTGTGCTAGAATGCAGCAGAAAACGTACAAATGATGTGTTGTATGCTCTGGAAAATGGATACATTTATAGTAATTGTACACAAACTATGTTCCATGAGGTTCAGGTCTAGGGAACCATGGCACAAGATTACTTGCCAACCCAACTCAGCTGATACAGCTAATGAACACACAAACAAAGACCTGATTGTGTTGGGGCAGAAAATACGTGAAGCCATGCAGGACTGCAGATCCCCAGGACTGAACTGAAGTTATGTTTAGTGCTCTTGAATGTCCTATGTAGAGAACAGTGATTAGCAGAGCATTGTGAACACAGTGCAAGAGATTCCCAGTCTGAATAGGCCGATTTATCATGTACTGGCCCTTCCATGGGTGGGAGGCAGGGTGCAGAGTGCAAGGCGTCTGGCGGCATGCAGAGGCTCCATCAGAGGCCGCTGCGCCTGTGCTGGAGCTGCGAGTGACAGTGCATGGCCCAGACTGATTATGCCTCCACTTCCCCCCCTCGTGTTCTGCAGCATGTGATTTGGGGGGCCAGCGATCAGTGTATGAATGTGGCGGGAGGCTGTGCCAGCTTGTCAGAACATTAGGGGCGCTAATGGAAAAGCGCCTCCTCATACACACACACACACATACACACACCCCAACCGGAGACGCTCATACCAAGAGCAGCATTACTGCGGCCTGTCACACTCCGCTGGCCACTAAACTAATGGGGCAGCGACTGAGAGACAAGGGGGAGAGAGAGTGAGAGAGATGGAGGGAGAGAAAGAGTACTAGATGCAGAAAAATAGTTGCGGAAGAGAAAGGAGTGAGAGAGACAGACTGATGGAGACAGAGAGGAAGAGGAGTGCAAAAGGGTGGGAGAAGATGGAATGGGAACCAGCATACAAATGAGGGAAGCACTAAAGTGGGAGATGGGGAAGAAGGATACAGAGAGGATGGGGAGGGCGAGATAGAGAGAGAGATAGAGAGAGATGGGCTCATTATTTAGCAGTGAGTGACGTGGCAGGGCTATGGGTCGCTGATGAGCGTGATGCCCCGTTGGCACAAACGCGTTTCCTGAATTGCAGCCCTGCCACCTCATTCCCCCAAAAATCCAGCAGGCAAACAAGCCGTCCCCCTGGGGGAAGAGACGCTCAGACCCTCAGCACATGGCAGCTGCTGACACCACGGCATGGCACACACACCCAGATGCGACGGGCCAGCCGGCGGGCACAGCCCGACATTATTATCTCCACTCTTATCTTTCCATGTAAATATGTATTTTGTTTTTGCAATACGCGCTATCCAGGGGTTGCAGCATGCCGGAAAACCCGGACACATGTAAATACAGAAAGTTTGTCCAACTTGTCCCGGGCTAACGCGTCTGCTGAGGTGTCAGCGGAGGCGCAGTGGTAGCTATCAGGTGGAGCAGGTGCTGCTTGGGAGGCTCGTGACTTGCCTTTGAATGGAGACCTCGCTGTTCCCCACAGCGTGGCAGGGTCAGGAAACAGGAAACACCAAAGAACAGCCGTTTTGAAGACTCCAGCTCTTGCCCAATGACTGACCCTGTAACTATTGCAGTCGTTACTAAGCCTGGTCTAGGAATACTTCCTGTCCTTCACATTTTAGTGGGTTTCATTGCTTCGGCCAATAATTTAGTGTAATTAGCTTACTAGTTAGATACGGCGTGTAAAAGTTGGACAAAAACACAAAATGCAAAAAGAGACAGAGCCATATTTTATTGTTTATGGCTGGGAAGAAGTTTCAAAGGTGTTTCAAAATGAACCCATATGTTCGTCGTGGTATATTTGCTGCTAACCACATTCTCATCCTTGAGGAATCTGACAAGCTGGTAGTCTCGGGCCTTCAGCATTTCTCAAACACTCCTGAAAGAAGGGCCCTATTGATAACAGTTAATGACCAAATCAGAAAACATGGCCTGCATTTCCGATTCAGTTGTGGAACCGAATAGTGCGCGTTCATATTTTGACTAGGGCTGTCAGTAGATTAAAATATTTAATCGCGATTAATCTCACGTTTGCTGTAGTTAACTCGCGATTAATCGCACCTTTAAGTCTGTACTAAATATACTGTTTTTAATACTCTTATCAACACAGGAG
>JBBPDB010000108.1:27796764-27806974 GCA_037974465.1 Brachypetersius altus
TCGGTATCGGCGATACTGGCTCTGTATTTACTTGGTATCGGATCGATACCAAATTTTGTGGTATCGCACACCACTACAAGGTACCTCAGGGATGACACTAGCAGAATTTGACTCCACACCCTTCTGATTGCAGGGGCAACCAATAGACCACCAGCTGCCCCATTATAAGAGTTGTCTGGGTACAATTTTATAATTTCAATTTCATATTGTGCGAGTTAATAAACTACAGGGGTGTTGAAATTCCAGTTTTAGCGGGAACACCAAGGTTATGAATTTAAAATGTTCAACGTTAGAGAACCTACCCTCTAACCCCCCCTCCCCGCCCCCCCTCCGCCAATCTGCACTCTGTAATTTATTTTATATTCTTCTTGTATTATTTATTTTCCGGAATTATGTTTTACACTTTTGTACTTTGCGTTCTTCATTGCAACATGTCTTTCTAACGGTTGTGAACTATTTTACGGACTGCTTGGTGTAGTGGTGACCGGTTCGGGACGTAGTTCAGCTGCTCTGTCTCTTTAAAGCGGTGCGGAAATGCAGTGTCTGACGCATGAAGGTCAGGATGCGTCTGAGAGGAGCTGAATCGCAGGATCTCGCGGCTGCTGCTGCCCTTTCTGTGCGTGCTGCACTAAGCCGCGGAATATTTGTCCGGATAAAGGGGTGGTCAGCACGTGTGTGTGTGGCTGAACGGACAGTAAAAATCTGTGTGTGTGTGTGTGTGTCTGTGTGTGTGTGGGGAAGGGACTCGCTGCTCTGCTCCGTCTCCATGGCCGCGGCCAAGTGCACCCGGCTCGGCGGCGCCCTCGTGGCGCAGCTGCTGGACTCGGTGGACAGCGTGCTGTTTGACTGCGACGGCGTGATCTGGAGAGGTGACCAGGCCATCCCGGGAGCCCCCGAGGTCATCAACTCGCTGAAGAACAGCGGCAAAAAGGTGTTTTTCATCACCAACAACAGCACCAAAACGCGCAAGATGTACGCGGACAAGCTCGGCAGGCTGGGCTTTGACGCGCGCGAGGAAGAGGTGTTCGGCACGGCCTACTGTTCCGCCATGTACCTCCGCAGCGCGTGCAACCTCCGGGGTAAAGTCTACCTGATCGGAAGCCACGCAATGAGGCAGGAGCTGGAGGCGATGGGGATCCAACAGGTGGGCGTCGGTCCAGACCCCGTGTCTGGAAGCCAAAGCGAGTGGGCGAACGTGCCGTTGGACCCGGAGGTGAAAGCCGTGCTGGTGGGTTTCGATGAGCATTTCAGTTACATGAAGCTGAACCGGGCGCTGCAGTACCTCGGCGATCCTGAATGTCAGTTTGTGGGCACCAACACGGACACCAGGCTGCCCCTGGAAGGGGGCAAAGCTGTGCCAGGTGAGCATCTACACCCTATTGGAACTCAGTCTCTCCACTAATATGAAGTAAAAACAAACCTCGCAAGAACTGGGAGCCCCTCGCCCACATCGGCCAAGGATGTCATTTTGTGTAGAATCATGAAATCAAAATAATCATTCTGGTCACGGAATAAAGTTTATTGATGAATTACATAAAGGGAAATCTAAATTTATAATGATATATTTAATTGAAACAAATAAGTAATTATTATAATAAGTAATGGAATAATAAAGTGAACTTAAATGTACATAAATAAGTTTGTCTGTAAGCAGTGGGTGCATTAGTTTCTTTGATACATGGAAGAAAAAGGAAAAAGTGATCTGTGGTGGGGTAGGGGGGTGGGTGGTTGGGGGGGCTCTCCTGGATGCTAGAAGCAGCGGCCCAGTCCTGAGGCAGTTGTCAGCTTATCAACTGAAGTTAGTTAGACTGTGTTCTCTCCTCTGTTTTGTACAAATGAAAAACTAAAGCTGAAAAGTGAGTGACATGACTAATGGAAATGCATCCCAGCAGGACATCTTACGAAGTAAGACTCGATGTGAGAATTCGGCAATTTAATTTACTGATTGAATTCATCAGTAAAAGTGTTCTCCTCAAAGCATTCAGAGGCTCACATCTCTCAAAGTTTAGCACATAGCTAGGTCCTACCAGAAGAACAAGTATCTCTCAAGTCACACATTTGAAGATGTAATGTAACAAAATCAACAAAAGCTTGAATGTGAGCTTTCAGTTCCTAGGACTTCGCCTCAGACCTGAGCCTTATGGCTCAAATAGACTTGAAACCCAAAGTGGAAAATGTTTTGCAGGTAAATGGATTTGTTTTCAGAATTAGTGATCAGTTTTTAAAGAACTGTTTCAGTGAATCAATCTGTTTCATTTTGTGCAGAGCTGTGGTTATGTAACTTTTTATTCATGATTTGAAGTTCACTTGTTGCTGACTTGCTCACTTGTTTCTTCAGCTCAATATATTTTAACTACATTTGGTTACTACCCACTTGCTGTCAGCATGTTTGCATGCCTGCTGGTGAGGCTCTAATGTGGTGACGTTTGCCCCTATAGGGACCGGCTGCCTCCTGAAGGCTGTGGAGACGGCGGCACAGCGCCACGCTCAGGTGGTTGGAAAACCCAGCAATTTCATGTTCGATTGTGTAGCCAACCAGTTTGGCCTGGAGCCTAGCAAGTGTCTTATGGTTGGGGACAGACTGGACACAGATATTATGTTGGGCTCTAACTGCGGCCTGAAGACTCTGCTGACCCTGACGGGCGTGTCAACGGTAGCCGATGCAGAGGAACACCAAAGGAGCGGTTGCCCAAACCGTCAGAAAATGGTGCCTGACTATTATGTTGATAGCATAGCAGAGATACTACCTGCCCTACAGGGATAAATATGTATTTAATAGTGTTCATGAAGTGTCCTGCTTAATGGAAGATTTAGCAGAGCTGAAGTTAACGGAACAAATATTTCTCCAAAGGTTCACTAAGATAAACTGTGCTAATAATTAAGAGTTGATTCATTTGTACTCTAAGGAATGGTTCGTTTGATGTAACAAAGAGGATTCTAAAAAGGGAATGGATGCGTACACACTGCTATCTGCACCATCAGACATTTTATCAGTATCATGTGCTGCCTGTTAATAACATGTTCCATTAACTGGGTCTACCTCCGTCTTTACGTATTCCATTCTGTTTTATCATTCTACATTTTGCCAAGTACAATGTTTGGGTACTGTTGTCTCCACCATTCTCTCCTTTAATAGTTGTGTGTTGCAAACACAACACCCCTAACCCTAACACTAAGCAATCACACATTTGACAAGAATGTAAAATAACATGCATTTGTATAATCAGGTATGAAGCCCAAAACTCAGGCAGTGGAACAACATTCTGCAGTTCACTAGATCCAGGATCCTCAGCCTTCTCTGGAAAAGGGTCAGTGTTGCTGCTGGTATAACGACAAACAAGCACTAGAACAGTCTGGGACCCCCTGGACCAGATGATTTTTGGTTGCTAATAAGTTAATTGGGTCTGTGTAAGGAGAACATGCTTGTCTTTCTGAAAGTCTGGATAATTAAATTGTCTAGAATCATAGGTGAGAATGATCATTCATGACTGAGTTAAAAGATAAAGCTGTTTCTGTCAGAGAGGTGCATTCAGAGTGTTATATGGCAAAATTGTCCCTGAAGAAAACAGCACAGTTGCACTGAATAACTGTTCACAACTGCTGAATAATGTAGAAAACATGGTTAAAAAATTGTGAAATAACATTTTACTGAAGGGCAGCATACAGCAGGCTACAGATAGCTATCATGTATGTATTGTATGAATGTAGTTCAGCTGTATTAAGTATTTATTGAAATATTAACATGTATAGAGCTTTATTCTGACAAGTGTCATAAAGGCTGCTTTCATCGGATTCCCCGCAGAAAGTCTAATAATGAATGCTGCCCATCAGTAAAGTGCGCCTGTCTGCAGTTTCAGGCTAAAAATTTGTAGGTTATTTTTTTTTGTGTCTTGCCTGGAACAAATCCTCAGCACATGGAGATCAAATAAAGAACAGATTTTAAGAATCAGTTCTAGTATATTGGTGATCTTTAATTATGTGATGTTTCCATAATAAATACAATGGTATTACATTTAAAGTCACCTTGGGCATTCAGCAACTACAAGGAAAGAGCAATGGATGGCTAAAATAACCGAGCCTTTGCGATGACAAGCCCTGTCCACAGAAAAAAAATCCCTGCCTGCCCCCTTTGTTTATTGTCTAGGGTGGGGTAGCAGCCAGTGGGTTGGACTCTGGTGTGTGACTGAGTGAAGGGGGTGGTAAAGAATGGCAGTGAGGAGCTGCGCAGGTATACAGTGGGTTTTCTTAGTCAGTCCTAGTCATGACTGCAGCCTAATGCAGAGAAGAGAGAGCCAGTGACTGAGGAGAAAAAAACTACACGCAGAATGGTGAGGTGTTGGAAACAAGCCAGCTTGGAGGATCCGCAATGCAAGGTGAGAAAATCAGGATTTGAGAAGCTTTATAATGTCCTCTCTGCCTTTAACAAACTCGTGTCAGTTTACCAAGACAAAACTGCAGTAGAACATTTTTATAATGCTCATCCTAGTCTGGAAAACTCATGAAAGGTTAGTATGCATTCATGAAAGATCTTAGGGACTGTAGCATTTTCCAGGATTGATATTTGTGTGTTGGTCTCGTATTAGCATTGTGGCCCCACAGGCTTCTCCAGGTTTCCTCACAGAGTGTTCTGGGGAAGCCTCACAGCCACTCTGCTCCTCAGCATCATCGCTCTCCTCGTCACTGGAAAACTAGCCCTCCAGCCAGAATCGCAGGTAAGAAGCTGGGAATCTGCTTAAAATGAACAGCAGTTTGAAATTATAATTGACATTTAGTTATACTTATGATCAGTGAGTGCTGAGGAACCCACTGAGAGTTATTTAAATCTTTATTATGTTGAATCTGTTGCTTTCTGTTTGCTCATTTGGGTCAGTATCATTGCAGGTTGTCCGAATCACAGTTCCTGACCATCCTGCTGCTCTGATCAATCAGTCTGCATTAGTGGACAAACACAACAATATAGTGACGTATCATGTGACCTCTCAAACCAACCACACCTCTACAGTACTGTTCGACATGAAACATGTAAGACCTGCGTTTATAGCTGTGGGAGAACTAAAATGATCACAGCAAAGTCCATTCAGATCCATGCAGTTTTGTCTGTTTCACTTCACTCAGGGCTTAATATGCTACAAGCCTGACAACCAGGACACCTGCTTTCTTCGCCAAATGGAGACGTCTGATTTTGAAAACATGCACATACTCTTCAATGAGTCCCAGCAACAGGTAACATTTATACTACTTTATACTAATCAGTTCTTTCCAACCACTCAGTGGGATGTAAACTGTTGTTCTTGTGTTTGTGGGTTTGATACCAGCACTATTTTTGGATGACTTCACTGAACATGGGTCACTGTGGAGAAGTGGCCATATTTAGACCACAGTGACCCAACACAGGAATTATTCGAGTATAACAAATCTAATTTATGGATACACCATAAAAACACCATGGAGAGTTTTTAAAATAAAATAATATGATGAAGTTTGTGAACACAGGTACAGTATTGTACCGTTCTCGCCACGCTCTTAAAAGTCTCCACAATTGCATCTACTTCCTTAAAAGGGTTAAACTTTGTATGACCTTAGACATTTCAGCTGAGCTGTTTCCGTGTCAGAGCAGCATTAGGCCTGTGCCTCTGTGTATCTATGGTTAAATGCCACTGTGCTATGCTAACTGGTGGGTTGACTGACACTTGAACACAGCGCCACCTCAGTGCTCCTGAGCTGATTAGAAAGCTCTTTTGGCTGCTTTCTCCTCTGTGACTTCAGAAGGGGAGTAATGGACCGCACAGGTTTAGATGGGCTTGGCCTAGCTGTTGTCTGAATTCCTTAGCACATCTGATCTGCCTTCCATGGATCCCATTACAGGATGGGACCACAGAGTGCACAATGGCTACTCTGTTGGCTTTTTTCCTCTTATAAATCACTACTGGGAAGAAAGAGAGCCCTTCCGTTAACAGGGCCAGGACCTGTGCTGGACACACTTCTCTCAGCACTTAACAAGGTGTTTCTGTGGCAGGTTATGATCTGCTCAGAATGAATGGGTTGTTATAGTTACAGATGGAGACCACTTAAAATCTTGGACTGCACTCTTTGCATCATTGCACTTCATTAAGGTCATTAGAAAACTTTGGGTAATATGATCCTCTCTGCAAAAGAGAATCCTTATCCCATTCATTAGCCCTTTTTGGACCAAATATCTCAACTTTAGAGCACAGTGAGGTACTGTTGTACTAAATTGCTTGTTACCGTGCTCACTGAACCATTACAGCACTATCAGACCCTCTATGGAGTAAACGGTGTAATTACAAATGCCTTTTCTGCGAGAAGAAAACACCTTTCTGATGATAGTTAGTGCCATGGAGAACTGCAGTGTCCAGCAGAAGAACTGTATCTGCATTTGCGTGGCATCATGTGGCCATCATTTTTCATGTACTGATCTGCATTACGATACTGAGTGTGGTGTATCATTTCAGGTCAGTCAGGTCTGGATGGTGGGAAATGAGACTCAGAGACACACGGAGTTCCTGGGTGTTTTAGCAGGTAAACGCGTGGAAGCCTCAATACTGCAGGAGCCACTGCAGGCCCTCTGCCAGCAGGGGCCCGTGTACTGGACCAGGAGAGCTAATGGTAAGACCTCCTATAACATAGGTATAGTTATGGTGTAGTTATAGGTGTTTACTTTCCCATAACAATGTAAACATTTTTAAAAGTGTTTAAAATCTCTCTTAGCACTCAGCTGGGTAAAAGAAACAAGATTAGCGTTAGGAACATTTTATGCCTTTGAGACATTTCCCTGGTTATGCTTGTAAGGAGTTTCTATTAGAAAGAAGATGAAGAGCCAAATAAATTGTGTGAATTGTTTTAAGCAGCAAAAGGGAATCTAGATGTAAGAATGAGAAACATATAAGATTTACTATGAAATGCACAGGAGAAAAGTGAATCCATGCCTAAGCTCACTTCCATATAATAATTCACAATAGATGTAAGAGCACTCTGTACATGTAATTTTAGTGCATGATTCTGGTCTCCGAGAGCAGACTACAGGTTTATTCTTTTTGTGAAGATTTTTTCTTTGATCATTATAAAATTTGAGCTCAACCAGCAAAGTACATAAGCCAACAGTGAGGAGCTCTTTATAGAGCATAGTGTGACCAAGAAACCTTATCCAGCACTCCAGCCCTGACCTTTTCCAGAGTCACGGTGACTAACAGTCTTGGAAAAGTGTTGTGATTTTGGCATCGAGGTCAGCACTCAAAATTCCACTGTTTTGATCAGAGTCTCTCTCCCCACAGGTCCCACAGACAGATTAATTTACTTCTGCATCGACATCTGCTTCCCCAGCAACATTTGTGTGTCTGTCTGTTTCTACTACCTGCCAGAATGAGCCTGCGTTCTGAGAGTGTATGAACACACAGCAGGGAAACACAGTCCCCGCTTCAGACTTAGTGCAGGCAGAGGAACTTCAGTGTTGCCATTGCTGAGAGAAAGCGAAGATGCACAGCTAAAAACAGACCAGGCACTCAGAGGCACACGGTCATGTTATCTGCAAAGTCTCATTCATCACCTTCTCCTGTATCAAGCCCCCAAGATGTTTCAATATTTTATATCAACTCAAAAACTCATTGCTGCGTATATTTCTTGTAACCTGATGCAGATGAGTGACTGAAAGCACTGCTGGTCCACAATAAAGCATCATTATATTAAACTATGCCTTTATCTGAGTGCACACATGCTTCTTATAAGACTGCACTAATGATTTTGATGTTTTACACACACACACACACACACACACACACACACACACAGTCCAGTTAATGTTTCTGGTATTATCCAGAGACAGCACTATAAATGCAGTATGCCATTCCGATATTAGAATTTACCGACATACATTTTATTTGCAAACATGCAGGGTTACGTGGATCTGCTCAACAGTAATCATCGAAAAAACACACACACACTAGTGAAAACAAAGTAAATCCGTGTTTTGCCTGCAGAGCCTCCCCTCATTTCTTTATATTTTGTGCCTGTAAAACTGTCTCATCTTTGGCTTATTGAGTGGATAAGAGCAGGTGCCTGAATAAAGGGGTTCCCACCCCTCAGCATTCAGCACCTCCTTCATACTAATCATCTGCTCTTTAGATCATGTTTCTTCACTGCGCCGTGCCCTAAATCAGATGGCTTTGTTATACATGAATAACAAATGAGTCAAAGTCCTTTGAGATTTCTGGAGAACAGTTTATAAGAACTACAATAAAACACAATGAAGTCTTCGGAAGCAAAATATGAAGGAATGAATGATCAAGACTTTTGCTCAGTATTTAAGTCATTCTCCCAACTGTTATACAGCAGCCATATCACAAATGGCAACTTGAGCATTCTGGTTAAGGGTACAACTACAAACTGAAATACTTTCCATTTTATGTAAAGGTTATTATTACTGTTAACTGCTGGAACTTTGAAAGGAGCGCATGAGATTCAGGGATTTTGATGCATATCTCCAAATTACTTCTGTGCCAGAAATGTTCAAAGTGTTTTCTTTCATTTTTAAAAGTCCTGCAAAAACAAAGACAAATTCATATATCTGCTTGCAAATGTGTTCTTCCATAGCATAGCTGTTCTTCCATCCCTCTGCAAGGTGCTATTTCACATCATTGTAGGTGCTTTGAAGAAGTTAGTAGCACTTTACTGCTTATACCATACTTTTAGACATTAGTCTAAGTGCACAACCCACAAGCACCTGAAGGTTTAGTGCTGAGAGTCAGCCTTGTAATGTTTTTCTTAAATACTTCAGCGTTTGACAGCTGCAAACTTATACTTAGAATGTGTCCCTTTAACTAAATATCTATATTTTATCCAAGCAGCCCCATTATAGCATCTCTCAGAAATCACGCACAGGTACAGCACACCAGCCCAGCACTGGATTTCTTCCTGTTTGTTGGATTTGTGTGGACTCTGGACTTAAGCACAATTCACTTTGCAAATAAGGCCACAATCAATGCCTTCCATTTTGCAAGATTCTTATATATGAACACATCACAAACCTGTACTCTGTTGAATTTCCACTGAACCCACTCTTGTCTGAGCTTTTTTGACGTCTGATAGTAAAATGAATCACAGGCATTCACACGAACTGTGCACTGTGTAACTCACTATACATACATCTTATACATCCGTCAGATAATTCATTAATAATTTGTCATAACTGTGTAAAATGTAATAAGGGCCGTGATTTATGTAATCACTTGTCTTTGTCTAATCCGGTCTTCATTCTGCCACAATTCTGAACTGAGGTTGACATACATGATTTAATGACTCAGTGATGGATACAGTTGAGAAAACTGTTATATTTATCAGTTCTGTTATTTATTCCACACTACTGTTGAAGATGGTGGTAGACTGTTTCAGTATCAACCAAGCACACTGTCATTGAAGGCCAAACACACCACAGCTTTCTGATGGCCACTGTACTCCCGCTTGATTTCCCCCGTCTCCACACACCACAGGCGTGCCAGGTTATCTGAAGAAGCTGAAAAATGAGTGTAAGATAACATCAATGAACTAGAAGCCTTCAAAAGATTACAGCTGAGAAAAAATAACATTTTAGCATTCTGCAAACAAACTTCCCCAATTTAGTCATGTGCCCTTGTACTGGCTAAGACTCCCTCAATCACACATTGCTGCCAAAGTCAGAAGGTGAAAGCTAGCATGTAAAATCACTAGAGTATGTTTTGGAACTGCCACTAACACAATGTCACTGCAGTCTGATGCGCTTCAAAAACAGTAACTCAATTCTTTTACGTCAGCTGACAGATACTTGCACTAGTATCACACTGATCTTCTCTTGGACTCCTGGCTACAGTTCTATTGCAGATACTGTAAATTAATCAGTTATTGCTACAGGTATCAGCAACCATTAAGTGCTCTCATTAAACAGGAAGGGAGTCATTCTGGGAGAAGAGGACAGAGCTGAAGAAAAGTCTGAAGGGCTGTAACTTCTCACACAAACTGAGCTGAGGACTGCCTTCTAACTGCACTATGATTATAAAAAAAGGAAAAAGGTGCACTGTAACTGTGGATCAGTCAGAATATTTGGGCAGGGGTGTTAAACATACGGCCCGCGGGTCGGAACCGGCCCCCAAGGAGGTTCGATCAGGCCCGCAGGATAATTTAAAAGTGAAAAAACGCATAAAAGACATGGAATTCATATTTT
>JBBPDB010000108.1:27820115-27831081 GCA_037974465.1 Brachypetersius altus
CCAACACAACTCTGTGAACAGATTAACGCCGATATTTTTTTATCGCGCGATAAGAGTCTCGCGTTAACGCCGTTAACAGCACAGCGCTATTATGAATACACTACTGATGCCCGAGACATTGCTTTACAATAGGTTTGACATAAGCTTTTGACCTGAAATATATTGGGAATTACATGCATGTTGCCGGCCATTATTATTGTGTGATTAAACAAATGTACATTTACAGCATTTAGAAGACACTTTTATCCAAAGCGACTTTCATTCCCTACCGAACCCTCTGTGTTGTAAATGTGGAGTTCCACACCACAGAGCTTTATCTTGGCCAGAACAGATGCGTCTCCCTGTGTTAAAGGGTAATGCATTCATATTGCCTTTTGTGGGGCATAGTGCCATTCAGTAGTGTTTCTACTGTCGTCTGAAATTATGTGGTGGTGCAGCATTTCAGCTTAGTTTTCCTGCTCAATAATGCTCCAGTGTCACACGCACCCGGCTCCACGTGCGCGTGCGTGTGCGCTGCACTGTGCCGAGGGTGAGTGTGTTGGGGCTGGGGGTGCTTAATCTGGATTAAAGTTGACCGCAGCCGTGCACTGCATAATCAGGATTGGTGAGCTGCTGCTGTTAGCAAAATCACATCTGGGCAGAGGCAGGACGGGGGAGGTGCTTGACCCTCTGTGTGAAGAGCCAATACGGTATTAAACATCAGAGCGCGCTGCAGCGGTCCTGTCACACATCAAGACTGGGGCGCCAAAAGAAACACCCATCTATGCCAACGCGTCCAGGGCACTAAAGTCGGCAGCAGGAGCAGTTTTCACACCTCACTCCAAGTTTCGTATCCAGTCAGCTCTGTCTCAGTCGTGTCTGACTCTGAAAGGTTGAGAAACATGAGCCCAAAGTGCCCCCAGGACGCGCGGGGCGCAGCGCTGCAGCTCTGTCGGATAGAAAAGTGGATGGAACTCGGTAAGTGTTTCTATTAGTTTAAGGGACTGAACCCATGATGCATATGCTCCAGTAGTCAAAGCATGATTAATGTACGGTATATAATTCGTTTATGTAAGAATGCATTATCAACACGTACAGAGTAGCTCGACATCACTCAAAACATGGCCGTGAATAACAGCCCCTTTAAACAAACAGGCATTTGCCATAACTTTTTTGGACTTTTTTACTTTTATGTATAATGTGCCATGTGATCACGTTATTTACATGACGTGTTTACGTGAGTTTTAAACGTAAAATGGGGTTCAGTACACCTGAAATATTCAGCAGCAACAATGTAGATCAGTGTAGATAAAAAACCCCCAATAACAAATCATTAATATCGTCATCATCATCATCATCATCATCATCATCATCATCATCATCATCATCATAATAAAACGTAAACAATCGTTTAATGTAGGTATGAGTGAAGTGCTGCTCCAGATGTTTTGATGCTGATTGTAATGATGCTCAGGAACACGGACACAAAAATACAAATAGAAACAAAGACAGACAGACTTAGACAGATGGGTGGATCACCTTACAGATGAATGTATAGATAGACAGACAGAAAAATGGGTGAGCTAGTTATTACGGACAGGTATGTGAGTGAAGTACTGCTCCTGATGTGTTGATGGTCAGGTCTGCTGATCATGATGAAGGTGCCCTGGAACACATCCGTACCCTCCATGAACAGAACCTAGGATAGCTCTCGAAATTTCTCCTCTTAGGTCCTTCTCCTCTTAGTTGTTACAGAAATGTGCTGATAATCAGAATAATATAAATGATTCTGGACCTTTACTGGAGCTTATGGCTTAATATTGCTTGTGTAGGAGTCCCCCCCCCCTCCTGCATGTCCTCTGTTTCAGTGAAGCCTCGTCGTTATGAAGATAATCCATGGGAAACATTTGTCTGATGTTACACTTAATCTGTTATGCTCAATCTGACTGTCCGTTTGGGGGCATATGGAAGGCACTCCTCAGATAAAAGAATGCTAGAACATGTTACAACAGCAAAATGTTGCAGGCTGTCATAATATGTTAATGATATAAATAATACTTTAATAATTGTTCAAAACAATTCAAAGCTGCCCAAAGCAATTACAGTGATGAGTTCTACTGTAAGATACCCTTGGAACACATTTGGAAATATGAGGTGAAAATAAAAATACAGATTATACACATTTGTATTCACATGTGCCTTAAGCTGCTATACGTTAACAGGCAAAGAGGCAAAAACAAACAGCAGCACTTTGGAGGGCTTTTTGCTGAACGATCATTAAGTCAGCAGGATGCCAACGGAGACAGCGGAACTGAACAGAAGAGAATGAAGCTGTCCATCGGCCCATCACTACATCATGCTGACATCCTTAATCATTTTTTAAAGCCATTGCTTTGCTGACATTTTAATGCTGCAAAAGGCTTAAGCAGACATCTTTGCTCTTTGATCTACCAGTGGGTGAGGAAAAGTAATATTTCTCTATAAAGCAACATATTAAAGAGGCCATATTAGCACAAAATTATCACAAAATGTACATTCACTTCCTTGTCCATGCAGTTCATATATGAAAACTAAGCTTAAAAACAATAATCAAGTATCAGCAATTAAGAATTTTCCTGACATTTGCAGAGTTAAAAAAATAATGCCATCTTCAAGCATGAGCTTTATAGAGACAGGCACCTAACTACTCCATTCAGACTTCAGCAGGGTCTGCATTAGCTGTGCCAGTCAGTTCATCATTTTGACCAATAATAACAGCATTAAATGGAGCTTGCTGTTCGCTTAGTCTTGTTATAAAGACTATATAAAGTGTTATTTTTTTACTACTTACTTAAGATTTAGTGAGTTGCTTGGGGTTTTGGGTTATGGCTAACATGCTATGTGTTGATACTTGTCACATGAGTGTTGATGTAGGATAGAATTACATGGTGTGGATACAGATGTGGCAGGTGTGTGGGTTTGGGCTAACAGTGTTGTTTGATCAGTCCTTTCTAGGAGGAAGTAGAGTTTTAAGGGAATTTGTTTGCTACTACTACTGCTGCTGCAGAATGTGTGTCACAGTTATATAACCACAGGAGGTAGTCTTTAACTCACTTTTAAATGCTCCGTTTGACCCAGAAAGATAAGGATGTACTCCATAGTTACATGAAAGGTATGTTTCTCCTGACAGATCAAAAAAGTGTTAATGCTATTAGTAGCCCAGTTCTGATTAATAGTGCACCTCTCTGTTCTCATATGTCTTTAGCTTTATGTAACCATTCTCAAACAGCTGATACACAATGGCAGAAAATATGCATTGGTTCATGAACAGCCACTGCTTGTCTTCTTTAAGGTGGAGTGTGTGGAGCATGAGCCTGTGGGGCAAAATCTATTCTCAGTGCTTTACAGGACACAGATTGCTACCCCAAGCAGAAGGTAAACTACCGTAAGTAAATCCAGCCATTCAGGACGTTTCTTCCCGCTCCAGTAATTCAGATACTACACATCAAGAAGTCACACTAGAGAATCTGCATGTATTGTTCAATAGTAGTCTTTAATCTACATGGCGAATAGCTACATCTACTTTCTAGACTGCCCATGATGACAGCTTAATATAATCACAGCCTGAGCTGCGTCCTCCTTTTGACCATTTCCCGCTATAAAAAGAAAAGATGAAACAAGTATTAGCTGTTCTATTCTGGTGTGCTACAGTGTCATGCAAAAGACTATATCAGAAGAGAATGCAGCAGTGCTACAGATGTAGCCTGCAGCCACGACAGAGTCTCCAACAACCTTGCAGCCCAGGCAACTAACCACAAATGGTTTTGTGGCCACCAAGAATATTTTACCAACTCGATCCTTTAAAAAGTTAACATTTATGACATAGTTAATAACTTGGACAATTGAATTCTGCTTAACATAATCACACAACACAATAAACACCAAAAAGCATCCAGAGTGTTTTTCATCTGTGTCTGTAGATCCATTATGCAACAGGTGAATTTTAAGTGAAATAATTTATAATGACATGCATTTAAATTAGCTACCAGTAGTTTTTCAAGACCAATCGACATGCCCTAAATACGTGAAATTATTTGAAATTGATTAACCCAATGAAATCTGTAATATTTGAATTTGTTAAATGTCTATTTAAGGTGGTTGTATCCTAGTGAGTAAAACACCTGCTTGTGAACCCGATCACCACAAAGATGCAGTTCTATCATTCTGTCCTTGAGCAAGACACTTAACCCTCCAGGGGGACTGTCCCAGTAACAAATCCTTGTAAGTTACTCTGGACAATGTTGTTTGCCCAATGCCACTTAATATATTATAACAAATACTGCAGCTAGAAAAAAGCAATGCCTCCCCGTAGCACCATAACCTTCCCAAAGGTCCCACTGCTTTACTCATTTCTACTGCAATCAGTTTATAATGTAATCAGTTGCTTTTTTCATTGTTTCCCAAAACAAGGCAGGTGATAAACAGAATCCCATGTTTGTTTCACAGCGTAATTGATGACAATTTCCTGTCTTTTCTGCTGACTCCAAGGTGCTTTGTGTCTGCTACATTGAGATAAGACATGGCAGGAAATGAAAGATACCCAGAGCAGTCTTCCATGGCCCAGCATCCAGCACTGCATCCTCATCCACCTGAACAACGTGAGTCGGCTACAAGGGGGAGGGGAATAGTCATCCAGCTGACAGGAACAGAAGGTGAATGGGACAGTCTTGATGATAATGAACTTATTTTCACACTGGACAAAGATGGTCAGAAATCGCTTAGCTCTACGAGTTCGCTCCTAAAACCCAGGCCTTGTTCCATGGACATCCAGACAGATGATGAATGGCATGTCCATTCGTCCACATTCCATGTGCCCCTGTCCCCATCTTCCCCTGGTTCTTTAGGCGATTGCTCTTCAGCTACTAGTCTGGGTTTTCTCTCCCCTACTCACCGTCCTCTTGCCAGCCTGGTGAAATCTTTATCCACAGAGCTGGAGCTGAAGGATACTTCTTCACTCAAGCCAAAACCTCTCCTCAGCCTGGTCAAGTCCATCTCTACTGAACTCTCTCGAAGTGAACTTGAAGTGTCCCAGTCCAAGTCGGACTCTAAGCTGCACCTGTGGACGCAGCTAACTCAGTCCAGAAACTTCAATGGAGACTCCCGAACGGCCCCCCCATCTCCTGTTGACTTGTCACCTTCTGAGCCCAAAGTGGGCTTCTTTAAAGCAGAACTGGAGGACACTCGTCGCAAGCTGACCGAGGCCATGCACGAACCCCTTAGCGTCTTCAGCAAGATCATTCGTGAGGACAGTGTAGGCAGCCCTAAGCACCACAAAAGCACAGGATCCATGGATTCCCTCTGCTCTAAAGGGTTTGCAAGGTCCAGTGGAGATCATACAGTGACCTATGAATGTCCATTTAAGATTGGTACGAGAGCAGACAGTGATGGACTTCCCATGTGTAACTGGTCGGTGAGATGTCGGAAGAAATGCCCTCAGAGAGTCTGCCTTATTCACAGTCACCACAAACCAGAAGACACAGAAGGCACACAAGATTTCTACACACATAGAGATGTCATACAAGATGGGGATATAAGCAACAAAAGTGTCTTGTCAACAAGGCAGCCATGTTCTCCAGTCCCAAAGATGACTCTTGGCTGTGTCGCTGCTTTGTCCTACTGTTATTTCATATTGCCTTGGTCCCCCTATTTGTCTGGAATGTTTATAGGCTTGGCATTGGGCTTCATGCTAGGACTCCTGGTTATCCGATTGGGATCGGCCAAGAAACCATATACTGGGTGTCTACGAAGACTGAATGAGAATCCATATAATGGGGTTCAAAGTGAGACCTTCAAAAGCAACACACAAACACTTGAGGTACCTTTTGTTTGTTTTTATTTTTTTACACAGGTACACAAATTGTCTAGATTTTTTTCTATGCGTTTAGTTGCACCTAAGTTTTCTGTAGTTCAGATGTTCTGTCTTTCTATTGACAGCTGAATTCGTGATCTTTGATAAACAAAGCTGGTAATTAACCCTTAACACGTGAACTAAGAATGGGTTAGCATTAGCCCTGTGATTAAGTAAGTCTGACTCTCGTCAATGCCATGCCATAGTCATTCATTTGGTAGCCCAAGACAGTACAGCCTACTCACAACTGGGTGGGTAGGATGGCATGCCCTTATCTTATGCTAGCCAACAGAGGCATCGGTCATATTCTCCACCAAGTGTGTTGAACTGTGCAGTAACAGTGTTCGTTCCTCTGCAAAAATAATGCAGTGGTGCTTCATACAGCGGGGAAAATAAGTATTTGGCACATCAGCATTTTTATCAGTAAGGGGATTTCTAAGTGGGTTATTGACACAAAATCTCCACCAGATATTACCATCGAGCCAAATACTGAATTCAGCCCACTGCTGGTGGGCAGGGCCATTTCCTCTCCAAACATGGGGTGAAGAATGAGAGCAAAAAAGTTTTGCTTTCATCTGACCATACTATAGTCTCCCAGTACTCCACAGACTTCTCCAGAGGCTGTTTCGGGAACTTTAGTCGAGCCTCAACACGCTGTTTGTTCAGCAATGGAGTGTTGTGCGGTGAGCTGCAGGGACACCATGGCGGTTCAGTGCACTGCTTATAGTTTTCTCTGAAACAACAGTAGCTGCTGATGCAAGGTCTTCCTGAGGTTCTGCCCGAGTGGGTCTTGGCTCTTGGAGAACTCTCCTGATTGTTCATTGGTTCCTCGGACAGGGATCTTACGTGGAGCACCTGATCGTGGCCGGTTTATGGTGTTCTGGAACTGCGCCTATAACCACTCCCATCAGAACGTTCTTCAACGATGAGGTCACGAAGATCTTGGGAGAGTTCTTTGCTCTTACCCATCATGGAGTCTCTCCTGTGAGCCTCCTGGGTAACGAGAAGCCTTTATAGGCCATCAGTTAGGACTAAAGCAGCTGATATCAATTAGCACTGATAGGGGGCAGTGTTTCTCTCTCAATACTGACGGATTTCAGATGCTCTCCTGGCTTTCTATGCCATTTTGCACCTTGTTATCTTCATGTGTTCAACACTTACTCCCTGTGTCACTTCACTTTATTTATTATGACTGAACTTGTGTACTGAAATGTTCTGATTTCTTTGTATGAATTCAGTATTTGGTTGATGGCAAACTCTGGTGGAGATTTTGTGTCAATAGCCCACTTAGAAATCCCCTTATTGATAAAAATGCTGATGTGTCAAATACTTATTTTCCCTGCTGTATTTATTATTCTCATTCCTTTCACTCTGGTTCGACCCGAGGAGGACGGGTTCCCCTTCTGAGTCTTGGTTCCTCCTGAGGTTTCTTCCTCCTGCTGAGGGAGTTTTCCTCGCCTCTGTCGCCTCTGAACTCACTAGGGGCTCGGACCTGGACTCTGTAAAGCTGCTTTGTGACAACCTGGTTGTAAAAGGCGCTATATGAATGAAATTGAATTGAAATGAATTGAAGTGAAAAACAAAGTCAGCAACAGTAAACAGTCCCAGAGAAATTCAAAGCCATAGTCACAGAAAAGGGTTAAAAATCCAGAACAATATCACCAAAGGAAACACGGTACAAAACTTTGTCCTAAAGAGACACAAATAGACGCATCTATTGAAAACATCTATATATATCCAAGAATATATCTTGTATGAACAGGAAATTCAGCTTCTTCTGGGCTCCTGGGAAGCAGAGTGCTTTGTGGTTGCCCCCTAGTGGGAGGCTGTGGTGTGACAATGTGCATTATACAGTGAATTAAATAATGTGGTTCATAGTCTATTGTAGAAGCATGCTCACAACAGGCGATGCTCGGTCGCCAATCTTCACCAACAGCTGACAATCATCTTTGTGTTGCCCAGCCTAAAGAACAATGCCGACCGCTACATTTTTGAAAGGTGTTTTCAATGCCAATGTCCTACTTTGCTTAATTTTTTTGTTACTTTAAAAGCCCAATGCCACTAAAGCAGTACAATCTTCAGTACAATCCATCCTCATGCTAATGTTTGTCTAGGAAGACTAAACTTGACAGTATGTGTGTGCATGCGTATGTGTATGTGTTACCGCTGTTATATGAGTTGGAATTGTAGGTGCCATAGAGGGTAAGTGTGATGTTCAGTATGGCTCCAGCTGCTTGCTCTATGTGGCTTCGTCTACATCCAACAGCTGTCCCATTGTGATCCTTCACCTGCACACACACACACACACACACACTTTTAATGTGATTGTGGAAGGGAAGGGGTTTTAGATGTGCATGTTCAGTGTAAAATGAAGATTGTTTAAGACATCTTTGTTTGAAGAGTGTAGGATGCATAAGATTCTAGATGTGCTTGATTTAATGCTGTGCAATGAAGGGGTTCGAGGTATCTTTAAACAGAGCAGGGTGGTGAGGGTTCTAGATCTGCAGGATTGTGAAATAAAGACAGTTCCACACCTGCATGTTTTAATGGTGCAGAATGAAAAGGCCTCTAGGCGTGTTTGAGTTAAGGGTGCAGATTATGTACAGTTCTAGATTTGCTCATTTTAAGAGTGCAGATTTAGGAGGTTTCTAAATGTGCTTGTTTCAAGGTTGCAGAGTGTAGAGGGTTCTCAGCCAGACCATAATGTCCTATCGCAGAGGGCACCATCGATTTGTTGTTGGTAAATAAACTGCTGGACACCACCAGCGGTGGATCAATAGTGTTTGTAGCATCACTAGGAGTGTCTTCTCTCTCTCTCTCTTTCTCTCTCTCTCTCTCTCTCTCTTTCTCTCTCTCTCCACAGAAACGACCCTCCCTTCCTGAAGACTCAATAGCTTCCCTTAACATCACATATCTGCAAAATAAATTCTCTTGTCATAGCACTACTTTTCTTTTCCTTTCATTGGTGCACTTCTAGTTAACCCATCCACCCCCATACACATTATAGAACCACAAATGCTCTTCCTAGGATAAGGCTGCTTTTTGGGTGTAAAGGTGTAAAACAAATGAACCAAAAAAGCAGATTCAGAAAGTGCTGGTATTTAGTGGGGTGGAAAACCAAGAACAAGTTGACCAGAACACACAACATGCAGAGAGGGAATATTACACCCAGGGCCTGCAATAAGCAAAAAAAGGACAGTGGCAGATGTGTACTCGACTTCCATTCCCTAACTACAGGGGGCAGTCTCTCCCTGGAGCAACTTAGGGTTAAGGGTCTTTCTCAGGGACCCAGTGGTTTTGGTGAGATAGGATTCGAACCCATGCCCTCTTGGTCCAGAGGGTGGTGGTAGGTCCTACCCACTGACCTACCACCACCAAAGAGAGAGAGTGAGTAAGAGAAAGAGGGTAGAGAGAGAAAGAGAAAGGTGTTGTTGGGAAGAGAGAATCTGACTTCAAGACAGGAAGGGGGAGTGAGAGAGGTGGGGGGGGCTTGTGGGTCTGTTCCAGCTGAGCTCATGCTGTGTGTACATATGTAGAGCAGCAGGAGAGTGTGTGTGATGTTGGCGGCAGGTCAAAATCCCTACATCAGTCATTTACAACAGAACTACTGCAAACTGTAATACCCTCAAAGACACCACACTAAATCCACAATAAGAATAATGAACTCTAGCTTTGTTGCAAAACACACTACTATACAACAATAACATAACAATTGAATTAAAATTAGATTACATCCTACTATACTGCAATACCTTCTAATCTGCCCCATTCTTGTAGTTGTTATTGTTATTATCATTGTTATTATTATCATTTGTGGCACTGGACCAAAGCCCCAGTGGCAGATGCCAACATGCATGCCATAGGCTGCACTGTCCATGGTGCTGAAGCGGCCGAAAGCCGTTGCTGTCAAAACACTGAAGGTTGCACACCCCTTTAACTCAATGGGAAAGCACACGGAGAAGAACGGAATGCCTACACAAGACGCACTGGTAGCCACTTAGTGTCTACCATGAATATGAATGGGTTGCCCTATAAAGGGGCCACCAGGACAGGACAGGGAAGAGTGAAGGGACCAACATGTTTTTTGTGACTTTAACCTGCTCTTCCCTACACGACAGGCTCAAGCACTGAGGACTCTCCCTACTCCCAACCAGGATGCCAGTAACCTCACAAGCCTCATCCATGCACTGACCCTGCATAATTATCCAGCACCTCACCCTCCCTTGCACTAATACTTCATTAATCCATGTCACCTCCATTTAGGAGTGGGTGTCAACCTTATCCTGTCTCTATGTCAGGTCCGAGCCCACTGGGTGGTGCTACAGTGGCAGAAGACACACACACCCTTATCGACCTCTTGGTCCTCCCCTGCTCCAGGGTTGATGCGGTGCTGCACTTGGATGGCCCATAGTCATCCAATGGGGGGCACCTCCAAGTATATACATATATATTTAAATACTGTGGGGGAAATGTTTCCCCTACTAAATTTGTTACTTGGCTTACTTCCAAAAAGTGAACAGTCTCTAATCTCTAATTTATGAAGAGAGACAGAATATCAACCAAAAATAAAAAAACATGTTACATAAAAATTATAAACTGATTTGCATGGGAACATTTTCTTTCATTCCAACCTCTCCATCATCAGGGGCAAGACCAAAGAGTTGTCAGAGGACGTCAGGGACCAGAGTGTAGACCTGCACGAGGTTGGAATGGATTACAAGAACATCAACAAGAAGCTTGGAAGCTTGGAGAGAGGAAATGGCAAAATATTAAATGCCCATCAGCTGCCCTCAATCTGGAGCTCCATGCAGGATCTTGCCACTTGGGGTGAGGACCATCATGAGAAAGGTGAGGGATCAGCCCAGAACTGCAGGAGGAGCTGGTTAATGATCTGGAGGCAGTTGGTAAGAGCACCATTGGTAATGCACTACATCATGATGGACTGAAATCCTGTGGCGCCTGAAGGTCCTCCTCCTCAGGAAGGTTCATGTACATCTTCAGTTTGCCAGCGAACATCTAAACAGTTCAGAGAAGGTTTGGGAGAAAGTGCTGTGGTCAGATGAGACCAAAATCGAGCTCTTTGGCATCGTCTCGACCCGC
>JBBPDB010000108.1:27852788-27867650 GCA_037974465.1 Brachypetersius altus
GTGACACAAGCATGAACAGAACTACAAAATAAAGGCACACAGAAGGCACAGGACGAAAAACAAAGGCAAAGTACGGAAAAACTGGCCTCTAATGGCCACCGACCATGACACCTGGTTTACTTTTATTTGTTTCTTTTTTTAGACCATCTGAGCCCCTTCAGGGAATGAAGAAGTGTGTCCTTGGCGCAAATCTTTAAACACATCAGCACAAAAGGTTATAAACAGGAAGCTGGTTGTGGATGATTGACAGCTGTTATTGGAGACTGGGCAGCTGCTGTGACAGTGACAGCTTTTCCTTCTGTCAGTCTGAGCCGTCTTCGGTGTACAGAACATTTCAGGACATTAACAAACTCCTTGACCTCAGCTGACTCTCAAAGGCATTTTTATTTCCTCCAGAAACTACCAGATTCTGGGCAGTGGCTTCTCTCCATGTTGGTTAAAGCTCAGTGGAAGAACGTGTATTTTTAGTGGCGGGTTCTTTTTCTCAGCTCTACTGCAGTCAGGATTGTGGTTTTATGCAAGGTGACCTCGATGTACAGCGAGGACTTAGTAATGGGAACCATGCGAAGAAGAATCGCTCTTCATTTCTCTCAGAGGAATACATTTAGACCTGAATAACAAGGCTGTTAATCTTTGACCTCACGAGGATTCGATTCTACTGTGAATCCCTACAAAATCGTTTAAATGAAAATAATTCCGTAGGAAAATATTAATACATTTTCAGATTTTACCACAATTCAACATGGCAGAGTGACTTGAATGCGTTCCAGAATTGTAATTTGAAAAAATACATCAAATACACCAATGAATAAAGGGATTACGGATGTGTGCTTTGTCAAATATCATGAAGTGTTGATTTTGTGCAAATGAATACAACACAGTTCTGCACATTTTAATCAACCATTATTGCAGATTTGCTGAATTTAACAAATTAGGGAAAATTAATGAAATGTAAAATGCTCTAAATTATGGTAAGTATTAATGATTTATTTTGTCCCAGAATTTTAAACAGTTAAAAATTGGGGACTAAAAAAAAGCAGAATGTATCGGTATTCTCTGTAGGAGACATGTTTACTCCAGCTGTAGTTGGAAGACTGTATTTACACAGTAGTCAAATACAAACAATAAAATAAATTAAAAATAATTTTCACAATAATGCTCTGCCCTTTCCTGTAGACCAGTGGTCCCTAACCCCTGGGCCGCAGACCGGTACCGGGCCATGGGTCATGTGGTACCGGTCCGCAGGCTGTTATGTTGTTGGCTTGTTGTTATGAAAATACTGTTAATAAAGCTGTGAGTACACATTGGATTTACGTTTATTATTATATTTTAAAGATCCCCCATTATTATATTTTTAAAATATCCCCATTTTTATGCGTATCATTTATTTGTATAAATACGTATACTTATCTGTCACTCCTTAAAGGCCGGGCCGCGAAAATAGTTTTGTATATTAAACTGGTCCGTGATGAAATAAAGGTTGGAGCATTGGAGTTCAGTTTATTGTTCAGGTGAACACTAAGGTACCTGTAGCTCCACACAGACTCAGTGTCCAGACCCTGGATTTTCAGTGGCTGCAGTGGAGGATGTTTGTGCCTGTGGAAGTCCACCAGCAGCTCCTTGGTGTTTCCAGTGTTGATCTGGAGGTAGTTCTGCTGGCACCAGTCCCGGGTGATCAGTGATGAGGCCGACTATTGCAGAGTCATCTGAGAACTTCTGCAGGAAGCACCAGGTTGAGTTGTGGGTGAGGTCCGCAGTGTAGATGGGGGGGTGGTGGCCTAGTGGGTAGGATACTTGCCTCTTGACCAAGAGGTCATGGGTTAAAATTCTACCTTCAGCACCCCCACTGGGTTCCTGAGGAAGTCCCGTAACCCAAAGTTGCTCCAGGAAAGACTGCCCCCTGTAGTTCAGGAATGCAAGTGGCTTTGGATAAAAGTGTGGGATAAACGCCGTAAATGTAAAGGTTCCCCGCAGGGCCCCCAGTACTTCAGACCACCCTGTCCGACACACAGCCCTGCATTCTTACACACTGTGGCCGGTCGGTGAGGTAGTCCAGCATCCATGTTGTGAGGTGATGATCCACTCCTGTGTTTTCCAGCTTGTCCCTCAGTGCCTGAGAATGTGGATATTGTAATGAATTTCATTATAATTGATTATGACCCGACATTGAAATTCTGATGAAGGTGAATCATCACTTCTCCACACCTGCAGATATTTATTCAGTGCTTAGTCTAATAGGACGGTGCAGACTGATCTGTCCACTCATTGGTTGTTGTGGACGGAGCTGGACGGCGCTAAAACTGTTTCACCGTTTCTGTTTTCGGCCGGCGGTCGCTGTGTGTTGAGCTTGAGATTGTGATTGACAGCCTATCACAGCAGAGTGGGAGGCGGTAGGTGGTCTGATTATGTAATTAAATACATATAAACCTGCTAATTATTATCTGTCGATGCTGTTCGGAAATCAGCACGACAAAATATTATAATCTCAGCCGCACTGATTATTTAAAAAATGCTTCGAAATTAAAATGTGAGGCCTTTTACTTTCACTCAGAAATGAATTAAGAATAAATAAATTAAACACCTTTACTCTCTTACAGATAACACAAATATAAAGTAAGTAATTATGTAATTATGTACTGTTGTATACTATCATTATAATGTTACAGTGTATATAATACCAGACAGATGTTATTCATACAATCTTTCAAATGTTTAAATACAGCAGTGCATATATTTATATTAGACCTAGACATACATTTAAAAACATATTCTTATATATGAGTCTCTTCAGCTTAATACGTTTGTAGAAATCATTAGAAGGAGCTGTGAAGTAATAAATAAGAAAATGACTGATATTGAATATGATATACAGCATGTACTGAATATAACATTTAAAAGTTGCTTTTGTTGTCTAGTATTTACATCCATATGAGTTATTATTGTATACAAAATCAGACAATGATATAATAAAACATCATAATAAAATTAACAAATATATAGGATATATTTTTAAGCTCTACCATATGGACAAAAGTATTGAGACACACCTGTTTTTTCCAACACACACTTCTAATAATGCTTCAGCAGACCAAGACATTTTGGACGTCATGCTTCCAACTCTGTGGACCCAGTTTGGAGGAGAACCTTTTCTATTCCAGCAGGACTGTGTCCCAGAGCACAAAGCGAGCTCCATAAAGACATACTGGAGGAGTTCAGTGTGGAAGAACTTGACTGGCCACACAGAGCCCTGACCTCAACCCCATCCAGCACCTTTGAGATGAACTGGAACGGAGACTGTGATCCAGACCTTCTCATCCAACATCAGTGTCTGACCTCATAGATGCTCTACACCAGGGCTATTCAACTTCAAATGCCAGTGGACCGGATATGAAATTCACTGCGGGTTCGGGGGGCACAGCATTTCGTGCTGACGGGCCAAATTAACCATCAGACCGAAGGTCAGTCCAGCACTGTGTCAGAGCCGCTTTAACCATCAAACATAGCCGTTTTAACGCCGGCTGGTTCTAAACAAGAACTCTGACTGTTATAGTCGTTAGAGTAGATACATCCCTGAGCTATAACTACAGAGGTTTTCCCCTTGTTGTGTGTGTGTGTGACCGGATTCAGGGTTGCCAGATCTGAGCGGCAGTTTCCAGCCCAAACTCAATGTAAAACCTGCCCAAGCCAGCCCAAATCTCCACCTTATGTTGAACGTAAAAGTATAGACGTAGCCTGATAAAGAGCGTAACGTTATAAACAGTTTTATAAAATAAACACAGAAAAATGCTTTTCAAACAAGCTTTTCAGCAAAAATTTTGAACTATTTAGTCAGTCACATACAGTTTTTATAGAACGGATCTTACCTCAAAGTTTATTACTCTTTTCTTGAACTGATGAATGTTGAACATGGATAACTATGTACAGTCCATTAAAGCCAAACATGAGGCTTTATACAGGGAGGAAATCCCCCCAACACTTGCTGGGGAGGTTTGAAACTGGCTGATGTCACCCGTTCCTGCAGCAGACCCCATTGGATGTAACACTTGGCTCACAATGAGACTTGTGTTTTTTTGTGGTGCCATGTTCCTCCAAATCATTAAATTGCGCTCGAATTTCTGTGTTACAACAAGCTTTGGAGTCATCCTCTGGCACAGTCACTGATTGATGACGTCATGTCATATTTGACAGATTCTCTGAATGAACTAATTGTGACGACTGACTGGACAGCTGAGTGACACGTACTTTTTTATGTTTCTCCACATAATCACCATGGTTTTTAAAATATATTCTTAGTATATTTTTAACATGATAATAATACTGACAGTAAAACCCGCTAAATATTTTTAAAAAGCAGCCCAAATTTTATAGACCCGCCCAATGCCAATTTTCCCAGCCCAGCATAAACAAAAGAAGCCCAATCTGGCAACACTGACCGGATTCTCTTTCGTTGCCGCCAGCTCTGTTCTGCTTTTTTTTAGCACCCCCATTTTCTGGCAAATCTTTCGGCTGTGATTGGCTAATAATAGGCTACTTCTGTGCTCGGATTGGCTAATTTTATAATTGTATTATATCATGAATCACACACTGATTTACTGACAGTCTTGCGGGCCATAAAAAAATTCAAAAGGCCCGGATCCGGCCCACGGGCCGCTGGTTGAATAGGCCTGCTCTACACCAAATTCCCACAGAAACTCCAACATCTTGTGGAAAGCCTTCCAAGAAGAGTGGAAGCTGTTATAGCTGAGAAGGACCAACTCCGTATTAAAGTCTATGTACTTGAATGCAATGTCCCTGATGGTGTAATGGTCACATGTCCCAATACTTTTGTCCATATAGTGTACCAGAGGCCCTGTAAGATTTTTTTCAAGAACATAATTTAAAATAATTTTTGAATCTCATTAAATCCAAAGGTTTTCTAACTTTGAAATGAATAATTAATTCTTGTTTTATTATTGCATGACAAAAAACACGAGTGGGGTGGAGGGGTGAGGCCTTCAGAAGGATGCCAGCCAAACGTTCAGAAATGACCCTGTTTACAGTGTTGAATCTTAAAACGAGTAACTTGTATAAAAGGAAATAAACAGAAAGTATCAACAATGAAGGCAGAGGAACAAAAAACTTTAATCAACAATGACAGCAGAGAAGGAATTTCAGTTTTATTTACATTATATAACAACTAGGTGCAGATCTGATTAATTTAACTCCCTTTTTGCCATTTTTCTGATATCTTGAAAAGAGCAGAGGCAGTGAAACAGTCACGTTATCTCTATTGCGCTGTGCTAAGTGACTTTGGTTTCCATGGCGACATTGAAGCCTGAATTCTGTGTGTTTTCTCACAGATTACAGTTTGTCAAACAGTCATAAACCACATGAGCGATGCTATTTCAGATGACTTTAACACCATCCTTGTCCAAAGAAAACCAATATTTCACTTATTTTCGGTTTCATTTTTCTTCATCAATTGACCAAAGCAGCTGTGTGAAACGGACCAATAGGAATGCTCAAAAATGACCAAGAATAAAGTGTTTTTATAGTAACTCACATTAGAAGTTGAAGAATGTTTATTATGCCAGTGCTTATGTTAACTTCAGGCCCTTACCCTCTTAACTCTTTGTCCTTACTTGTGTATGAACCTCTGACTTTGTTCTCTTTGACAGGGTTTGTTGAAGTGTGTAGGTCAGCTGGCAGTATCTTGGTTAAAAGCAGGAGTAGATTTTAGTGTAGCTTTACAGGTATAAAGAACTAATAAACTACTAAAGCACTGATGTACGTCGCTAAAAGCCATAAACATAAATGTAAACATAAATGTGAGAATGTGTCAGGGTCCATGGGGACGAATCCCCAGGACCCTGAACTGCCTTGTGAAACTGTCCAAGCAGGAGCACGTGAATCCATGACTGTTAGGTATTTTATTCAGAAGACAGGGGAAAACAAAAAAGGCACGGTGGCCATACAAGCAATTTTAAGGTTTCCAAAACACAAATAAGGACAGTTAAGGACAATGATCCACAAGGGGTAGACACACACGCAGACCTTATATACAGGACAAGACGGGGAAACACGGGACACCTGGGAGACGCAGACAGGAAACAGGTGGGAATCAAACACATGACACCAATCAAAACAAGGCAAAATAAAAGACCAAAACAAAACACGGTGGCCAACCATGGCCCTCAGCCCTGACAAGTCATAAGTGTTTCAGGCACACTCCTGCATCTCATTATCAAGAACTGGTTATCACCTGCAAAAGGCAATGATGATAAGAGAGATAAGGATCAGTAAATGTCTCATGACTTCAATATATCCATCATATTTTGTCATATACAGACTAAATTATTTGATGGGAAAAATATGTATTAAAATGAAGCCAGTGTTGATACTGAAATGACATAAAACTAAATTGCACAGTCTGTCTTCTTGATCCCATCATGTCAGATATCAGACTACTGCATTGAACACACCTTCTTCCTAACAAATACTGGTTTACTTCCTTGTCTGTCTGGTAAGTAAATAGTCATAAAAGATTCCTACTTCATCTTTACATGCTCCCAACATGATTGTCAAGTCAAGTTAATTTTCATTTCACTTTATACACACAGTGAAACGAAACAAAATTCCAAAGGGCAAAACAAAGAACAGTAAACAGAACATTGCAAAATTAAATAAATGCAGGCAGGGCAGGAATACAAAGAGAGGGCAGTAAAAATATAAGAGCAGCAATACAATATTACAGGGCAAATACCTTAATTTAAAATGTTATTAAGTAACATTTAAATATGTAATATATAAATAAGTGTTAGAATAGAATGATATATAGTTTTTGTTGTGTAACTGAAGTAACATTAGCATTACTGTTATCATTTCTTCTGTGTTTAATTTTGATTATCTAGACCTGGAACTCAGTCTTGCAATTATATACAAAAACACTACAGTTCCTTATTTAGCTGTATGTGGAACTAATCCACACATTTGAATAAGTCATTGCAGCAGTTTTTACAGTGCTGCTTATAGACTGCTGCAAACATTGTGTGGTAATTACACATCTGGCATGTTCTACTGCAAAAACTCAGACATCTAATCTAATCTAATCTAAAGATCCTTTTTTTTTGCTTTTCTTGTTATTTTATAAGCTGTGGCTTCACAATGATAGGAAGTAGGAGTTTACTGTTTAAATATGTGTAAATATATCCATTTTATTTACTATGCAGCTTGAGCTGCGGTCGTACTCATGATTTAAATCGTATCTCAAAATTATTGTAAAAGAAGGTCTGAGGCATCAGGTAACATATTCATAACCCTTTCATGTGAGAACCATTATCTGTTTATACTTATGTTATACTGATGTCTGGGCCCATTCACCACCATGACCAATTCAGACTTTTCTGTTCCTTTTTTGCTCGTGACAGCGGATAGCTTAAGAAATGAAAGAGATAAGTAGAAAGAGGAAATGAAAGCAACGTAGTGACGACAAGAGAAACTGGTTCAAAAGAAACTGGTTATGTTATGGTTACGTACATAACGAAGCTTAAAATAGATGTTAAATGAGTCACTGCAAACAGCAGGAACAAATGTTTATATGAAATTCTGTACTTAGATGTCAGGAAACGACAATCCATTGTGCCAAGAATGAGAAGTGAATCATACTTTCTTAATAAACTCCTAAACAGCTGCAGTCAGGCATTTATGCTCATAAAAGAAATGAGCTTCCTCATCATTCTCATGGTAGTTTAGCTCTTATGCCGCAAGATAAAAAACTACAAATGTTGCATGAGATAAAACAACATTCAATTGTGGTTATAGGCAAAACATGCAATAGCAATATAAAATGGAATATAGACAGGAAAATATAGTACAGTTCTTAGGGAAAACTGTAACAGTGGAAAAAGTGTAACTTTACAAAGAATATCTGTGATCGGGAAAAACAGTTAACACCCATCCAGCAAGGCGTAGGCATTGTTTTCTAATGCCGTGACAGCCTGCTACCTCTTATGACAAGTGACATTGACAAGGAATCCAAACCGTCACTTGGCCTATAATTAAAGGAAAAAAAAAACAATTCCAGTCACGAGTCATAGTAAAGTTGGTCGAGCTACTGGTATTGCTGCTATTGCTTCTTTGTCTATGCTAAAGCAGTTTTGGAACCATTCTGGATTCGCACAACAGATCAAATATAGCAAAAATATAACAATATTTAGACATTTTCACATTGCATCAAGTTTTTTTAATTTTGAGGTTTATTACAGATTTTAAACATGCAAAATACACCATCAGCATATGTTGCTGTTGATCCTATTATTTACTATACAGCGATTGTCGTTGTATACACTCTCTCTGTAATTGGTCTGTTTGTCATGTATGGTAGATTACATTAATTTATTCAGTATTTCAGAAGTCCAACTTTAAACATACAATAAAGAATGTTGTACGCTCTTATCAGTATGGGCTATTTATTTAAGTTTCTCTGGGAACAGACGGGCTTGGGTTGCCAGGGCAGCTTTGCGAGTGTAAGTTGTGCAGCGGGTGAGGATTTCCTGGGTTTGCGGGCGAGGCGGCACTCTGGGACCAAGCTTGGGTGGTTCGCTGGCAACTAAATTGGTGGGGCTGGGTTGCTCTTCAGACAGGCTACTGTGACCACTATCTGCTTCTACATTTTTCTCTGCATGTCTCAGGCCCTCTTCCCCCTCAGAGCTGGACAGGCTCAGGCCTAGAGAGCTAGAAGAGCTGAAGCTGAAGTCGGTCTTGTCACTGGAGCTACTGATACTGCTCTTGCGGCTGTCAGAATCGTTGTGCTGGGCTGGATGTTCAGAGAGAACCTCCACAGAACATAGTTTGTGCAGGTTCTTCAGTCTGAATAAGTGTTCCTGAGGCTGGGTGGAGTAGGAAATGCCCTGCAGGAGACTGGATGTGGTGGACAGATTTAGAGTGGAGCTGTGGAGCTTCTTCTTCAAGCTGAATGCAGGGCAAGTGTATGGCTGCAAATACATGGAGGGAATGTAGCCTGCCTTTCCATTATATCTGTAAGAGTCATTCATAACAGGATAAGTTTAATCCGCATCAGTAATTCTGAAACCAAAAACACAGCCTAGACATGTTTGCTTTTATAGTTTACCACTGAGGTTAATGTAGCTATCCGACAAGAAGTCAATAATCACCCTTATTTTTCTTAATTTGCTCAAGGAGATGAGCATAGGAGATGTGGCTTATTCTAAATTCTAAATCAGTCCTACTTAAACAGCTAGATGTGATTTGTGAAAACACATTCAGCTGTCTAAAGTGGCTGCCTACGGCATTCAGAACAGTAAAGCTTTGATCATTTTTGTGTCCTAAACCACATTGTCATACATACTGGAATAATGGCTGGCTAATTACTTTGCTTTGCTAGCAATCTTTGACTCGTAGCTCCGGTTCTAAACTGAAAGAGCAAACTATGGATGCCATACATGTCATGGCTAATCTGGGGGTTAGGAGAAATTGTGCCTCTGGCAGAACGATTCCATTTTCATTAAAGGAAAAATTGTAGCACATGGTAAGTTACCATGTTCAAATATATATATGTATTTTCAAAAAGTTGACTTAAAACACTCATATCAGACTGAATTACCTAGAAAGCCACCAGCCGTTGTCAGACCTTTGCAGCACCTCTAGAACAGCGCCGATGGTCACTGAAAGCTCATCTTTTGTTTTGGCCGTGTAGCTCCTCACAGCACAGTACAGAGATCCTATAGAGGACAATCAATACTAGCCTCAAATAACAGTACAACATATACATTAATCTTATAATTGCATTATGATTAGAGACAGCACTAATAGATACCCAGTATCAGTGAGAAACAGTATCAGAAATAAGAGGTCGAAAAGCTGATCTAATTCCCTGAGGTTCAACATAAAGCACAGTGAATGGCTATTAGAAAACTACATTACAATTACATTAGACTTACAACTATTTTAAACAGCTTATGTTTGCATGCATTTGCACTTGGCAGAATGACAATAAAGACTTCTGTAACATTATATTACAGAAGTCCATCATTAAAGATACCACTTTTTCTTTTTCCTGAACTAACTTTATCCTTTGATGTCACTTCAGTTTTGATGACCCCTTCAAATGTTCAAAAGTGTTCAAAATGGGATGACTTGTTTATATAAAATGAATAGAAAAATTATTTTATTATTTTTTGATAGAAGTTCAAATCTTTATCAACATTTTGTGATAGCTATTGTATATTGTAAAATGTCTGTAAGTAATGTGATTATAATACACTTTCCATACTGTCCACTACTTTGCACTGTAAGTGCTATTTCTATTAATTTTATATAAACAAGTCATCCCATTTTGAACACTATTGAACATTTGAGGGGGTCATCAAAACTGAAGTGACATCAAAGGATAAAGTTAGTTTAGGAAAAAGAAAAAGGGGTATCTTTAATGATGGACTTCCTCAAAAATGAAATACTGAATGAACTTACTTTCAGATCTTGACATCTCCAGCTCATCGTCTTCCTCATCTTCCTCACATAACTCCAGGAAGGGAGCAGGAAACCAGGCTAAATGCTTCTCCTCATTCTCCACCAGCCACCAGCCTGCAGGTGCACATGGGCATTATTTAACACTTCTTGTCACATCCAAATAATTACTAGACATTGCACAGCATTATTTGCAGCACGATCAGTCAGACTTACATGCTATTGGATGAATGATGTCTAGGAATGCTGATTACCTGCTTGATCTTTGATGAGCACATCCAGTGTTTCATCCACATCTACCTTGAAAGGTCTGTTCCTAGTGTCCTTGGTCTCATATGGAGCCACACAGCGATAGGTTTTTGTAACAAAGGGCTGGGTAACATTCCCAATGTTGAGATGCTTGTTGGTCAGGTTGGCTCCTGTTTGCTCGTTCGGGATCTCATCTGACTGAAATATCATCACACTGACCAGGACAGACGAGAAAAAACATTTACCAAATATTACCATCATAAAGTCAAAACATCTGTTATGTCTTAACCTAGGATGCTTTAATGGCATTCGTGCCTCTCATTTTCCCAGTTATAGCATTTTATTTCAGACTAAAATGATCCCAGAAGTAAAAAATCTTTACTTGAGAATGGTTTTAGGGTAATCTATCTCTGCCCCTTCTTTGTTAGCTGTATTGGCTAAACTCAGCATACCTGTTCTGTGCATAGTCCGGCTGCAGCTCATGCTCTTTAGGCAGGAAAAAACGAATGAGATCATGAGCCTGAGTGACACTGGGGTCGCACAGCATCAGGTCAGTGCAGTATCTCTGCAGAGCTTTCACATGGTGCACAATCCTGGCTGGAGTCCTCTTCTGCAAGTTTGCTTTCCGCATTCGACCTGCCAAAAAATCCCCTCAGGTTTTTAAAACACTAGATTCATTGGACAGAAACTGCGGTAGGAGTAGTTGCTGCATTGTTACTGTACCTGTAAATCTGGGCAGCACTCTGCCTTGTTTGCTAAAAGGGTTGGCAGCTGAAAATGTCTTCTTTAGCCGCCTCTGATTTTGGAAAATAAATACATCAGTGAGTATACCAGCAAACTACAGTTTTATGAGAG
The DNA here is from genome assembly GCA_037974465.1 of Brachypetersius altus. Classification (NCBI taxonomy): domain Eukaryota; kingdom Metazoa; phylum Chordata; class Actinopteri; order Characiformes; family Alestidae; genus Brachypetersius; species Brachypetersius altus. Next base: position 27,864,357 of record JBBPDB010000108.1, read on the forward strand.
GCAAAGGTGTCTTCCGCTGTAGTATAAACTTACATGAAACTTCTTGAAGTCCCCTATGGTCCTGTAGACGACCACTTCAGTCTGATCAGACCACAGAACAGAGGCCATGTACAACTTGAACAGAAGATTAGCAGGTGATCAGCATACTGTACATATAACGGCCTGTTTCTTTAATAGGTTGACTCTCAGACTGCATACTCCCACATTAAATAGGGTGTAAAACCATTATACCATCATTACAAGTGCATTCAGTAGTGAAATGTTTAAGGTATAAATATGCAAAAAATATGCAGTTTGGGACGCAGCCTGAAGTCTTGCCACCACCGACGCGTCTTACTTTGTTCTTGTCTTTGTACATGATGCCGACGATCCGGATACTGATTGGGTAGCGACTGTCTCCCATTGTGACCTGACGCTGGTTTCCTCTAAAGCAGGAGGCTGAGCGCTATCTATATCCTCTCTCCTCCGGGAGGAGGAGTTACACGGGGTGGAGCATCACCTCTCTTGGTCACAGTGCCGTTTTACTATACAGTAATGGAAAGATCGATCCAGTTTTGCCGAATCAACCCTTGGAATGATCCGAATCATTGAATCGAACGATTCATTGATTTCCGAGACATGCCAGCTTCATTCTCCTCTCCTACAGTCGCTGAGAAGAGAGTTCATTTGTATCCTATTTGGTTAATTAATCACCAGCTACTGATACAGCCAAACAGAAACAGGGAAAACATGTCAACAACAAATAAAAATATTCTTCTATAGTGTAGTCTCTTTTGTGTGTTTTAAAGATTAGTAAATTAATTTAATTGTAAGTCAACACGAACGAATTTGGAATTTGATTCATCTGGAGCACGAATTCAATTCTTCCTCCAGCCGGACATCGGTGGTATTACTTAATTATCAGTGTGTGGAGGACTCATATGGTGCCCTTTGTGAGCACATTATACCAGGAAAGAGAGCCTGTTCTCTGTCAGTTTATCCTTATGTATATTTACTCCGTGTATGTGTGTGTTTGTGTGTTATGCAAAGTAGGAGAAAGTTTAAGCAGGAGGGGGATGCAAGGATTTCTGCTGTTACACAAAACAATAAATCTTCACCTTTGTGAAGTTTCAGTCCTCCGTTTCCATCTTGTGATCTTGTGATGGTGTTTACGTTTACGATCTTATCCAGTGCGACGTACATCAGTGCTTAAAGTAGTCCACAACTGTTCTTAAAACCTGTGAACCTATACTTAAATCAACAGCTATAATCAATTTACTGCTAAGTTACACACCACAACAAACCCCGTCAAAGAGATAAAGCAAGCCAGAGATTAATACACAAGTAAGGAAAAACAGTTAAAAAGGTACGTGGCTGAGGGATTTGTTAAATCTATAGGAAAAGATATATAAGAGATGCGCGGGAGAACTGGTTAGTCGCCAAGATGCTCCTGAAAGAGGTGGGTCGTTTATCGAGTTATATACTGAGTACAGTAAAGACTCCCATTAACCACTTTTACATTATTCCACTTTGCTTTAAATAGTGCATATATTTTTGTGTGCATCACTGCCATGTTCCTCCTTGGTATTTTTTATAATTTCATATTTTACTTTTTAAGGCATAGCGCATTCAGAGATATATTTATACAATAGATTGTTAAGTTTGTTCTTTTATGTCTACCATGATGAAATATTTAATACTACTTTGTTGAATCCTACTATTATTGAATACTACTTTGTTGGTATACACATTCATGTGAGTTGAAAGATGGGTGGTGTGTGTAATTGTATGTGGTGGGACGCTCCATGTCAAAATTCCAGGGCTGTTTTTTTGTCCCAGTCCACCCCTGACTACATTACTTTTTCCAGAGGTCAACTGCTAAACATATATATATATATGTATTTACACACTACTCACAATAAGTTAGGGATATTGTCATTTACATGAGTGCTTGTCCTATTTGCTCTGAATTTTAATGAAATAAGTAAAAGTTCCCTTTGATATTAATTAATGTATAATTAATGAATATTTATTACCCCAAAAATTTAGACAACAACAGGGACTGCCCCAAATAACAAAAACTGACAATGTCATTAGCAGGTGTTTCCACCATTTGCCGCAATGCCGGGTCACGTGGGGGTGGGGTACGATCATCCAGTCTCTGCTCCAACTGGTCCCAGACCTGCTCTATGGGGCTCATGTCAGGGGACATTGATGGCCATACCATAATAGGTACTCCAACTTCCTATAGTCAAGCTGTGACAATTCAGCCACGATGTGGTGGAGCCAGTGCTTGAAGTGGGCTGGAACGCAGCGGAACACAGTTCCGGAACTTCTGTATTTTCATCTTTTGGGTTCCGCCACTTTTTTCTGCGTTCCGGTACTTATTAAATCTGATCCAATGCAGCGACCGTGGCCCGAGAATAGACAATATCACAAGACCAATTAAAGACTACATTACCCACGAGCTACAACAGTACCCTATCATATGCATCCACTGAATGGTGGTCGTCTTTGGTGGTCCAAATCATGCTAGCGTGGCTAAATAAAGCAAAAAGAAAGTGGCATGGAAGCCCAGAAAAGGAAACAAATAGCGAGTGTGAGTACCCAGCCGCCTGTACGATTGCTGGGTGTGTGTCTGAAGGTGCTTTACATGTAGATGCAGCAGTTAATATGGAATCAGATTTAGTTGATCTGATTAACAATGACAATGAAGCAGCTTGCAATGATAAGCCAGACTGCTGGACAAGTGACCAAGCGCAGTACTTCTGCAAAGAAAACCTCTGGTTAATTCTAAAAGAAAAAAAGCTTGGATGCAGTATATGTGCCAAAATATCCTCTAACAGAGCAGGGAGTTAAATTATCCCAAGTGGAGAGAGTGCCTGATTAGCCCGTCTGGCATGGATAAATCAAAACAACAACGGCGCGATTAAATGACTAGGTTATGTGGAAGTAATGCATAAAGCCAAACTCGAGACCACCGGTCGAGTGTTTTGAACAGCATACAAAGTTGGACAGGGGATCGAACCTGGACGTTCTGGTCGCAGGGTGGATGCCTTAACCACTAGGCCACCCAACTGCCCCCTGTGCAGATTTATTAGATCACATCGCCAAGGAAATGAGGAAAAGTATGGTGATGGACATCACATCAGCGCAAATTATGCGTATGTGGAGGGGCGGTCAGGGGGGTAAATTTGAAAGGAGCAGATTATGGTTATACAGCTATGGTGGTTTAATAATAAACCTAAATTGCCCGACAACGCCACCTAGGGAGTTTCACCCTAGGAAATATTACTTTTACTAGAAAAGCACACA
>JBBPDB010000108.1:27867750-27887986 GCA_037974465.1 Brachypetersius altus
TTTGAACTGTTTTCGAGGACACAACTGTAACTCACTACAAGCTTCAGCCCCTTTAGCCTGACGAGAGCGAACAAATGGGTAAAACACAATGTGTAGGTATACATGCCTGCTCAGATAAAGATGTCTGTTCTCTATTGCGATTATCCAGGAGGTCTTTATGAAATAAATCTTGACAGAAGAAAGCTGAAGACTCCAGGAGGAACGCTCTTCACTGTGCCAAACGAAGCCCTCGCTGTAGCTGTGGCAACAGAGTGGGATGCTCAGAAAGACACACTGAAGTTCTACACGATGCATCTAGTGAGATACTTCGCATAAAGCCGTAAAATAACTGGCTTCTGAATTTGATACATCATCTGATGCTTTTTTTGTCCTTTAGACTACTCTGTGCAACACAGCACTTGATAACCCAACACAGCGGAACAAGGACCAGATGATCTCCGCAGCACTAAAGTTTCTTGACACGGACACTGTTTGGTATGGATTAACTGATTACTGCATTGACATTTCCTCCATGTTTGAAAGATAGAAAACACTTTATCTGAGGGCAAGTAACATGAGGACTTCAGAGCATATGAGCATTGAAGAGAATTGTATTGAATAAAATATTTATTTTGCAGTACGTGACCTTTTTATGAATAAAAAAATGCATATTTTTATAGTGTAAACCCTAAATATATTGTTGCTAGGTTACGGGAACGCAGGCGAGCTCTATCTCTATTTTTACATTTTTAAAAGTTTTATTATTTATTGTAAATATTCAGCAGATCAATACATAGTATTATAGTCTATATATTTTATTATTGTTTTTGCTATTTTTCTTGTGGAAAAACACTATCTGACGCTGCTATGGCAAGAACAGAGTAGATCACCCACAAATCCACCGCTGGTAAGGCCCCAGGAAGCAACTGGCCACAAAGGATGCTTGCAAGGGCGTTCCGGCAACCGGTGGCATGAAGTTATTATTATTAATAATATTATTGTTATTATTACTATTATATTATAGTTATTAATAATAATAACAACAACAACAACAACAACAACAACAACAACAAACAATAATAAAACAATATAATATTTACGTTATTATTATAATAATAAGAAATATGCTCAGAATATGCTCCCAAAACATTTTAATTTTATTTTAAACTCTGTTTAATACATTACTCTTAACAAAAATAGTAAGGTAAGCCCATACAGATTGTACTGTAATTGATGCACAAGCAGTTTCTTTGGTATAAACAGGTAAATACAGTAATAAATTAGTGTCTAATTGTAGGACAGCACCACTGACGGCGCATCTAATTGTAGAGACACAGACATTTGGACGGCGACTGAGTTCAACAGCCTCTTTTAATTTACAGTACAGTAATAAAACTACTGGGTTTATTTTTTGATATATCTAAAGGTACGCGGAAAGCCATTCGTAAAGCGTGCCGAAATTACTAGTGGGGTGCATCCACAGACTTTCTCAACATTGTGATTCATTTATCATATAAAATCAAAACGTCCTGATGGAGCCCAGAAGAGGCGAGACCCTTCCAGCACACCCACGCCATCCAAAATAATGAATACACTGTTCTGTTAAAGGCCTGCAGAGAAGGTTGTTAATCTTTCAGCTGTTTTAAAGCACTTGTTCTGAATGCAGTGTGTTCATGCACTTTCCTCAGAATATTAAAATGTACTTGAATTCACTTGTTTTATGAGAGAAGATTTTTAATTGTATAATATTTCAGCTTTCTTGCTTTTAGGCTGTTCATGAGTGGGGTCAAGTAAAATATTTTAGTTCAAATGATATTTTATATTGTGCATTGTTTGAAAGCTAAATAAACATTTTCATAGTTTTGTAACAGATTTATTCTTTTAATAATTTAATAAAAATCTATTTCGGTGTTTTAGTTTGGATTTTCAGCCGAGTGTTTCCTCGCTTTCGGTTTTTGTTACGAAATAAGTATTTTTTCTTAATAATTTAGAAGTAAAATACGTAAAAAAAATTATTGCCACAAAAAAGAATGTGGAGAATATTTGCAGGTCCCGTGTTGTTGTGGAGATTTCCACATAAAACAATTGTTCTCATAAAAAATCTGTGTGTGACTGGATCCGTGACTCCAGTCTTAAACCGCGAATCCACGTAAAACTGAGGGATTATTGTACATATAAATATTCTGTAACAGCACTATCCTTCTAGGCAACACTCCTGAAAGAAAATGTGAGTAAGTGCAGTTTTTAAACTAGGTAACATTCTGCTTAAATATTCATTTCTGAGGAGCTCTGCAGCAGGAGTGTGTGATGGAGTCTGAGGTTCTGTTTCAGCCCAGGGCATTAAAAACCAAGAGCTGTGAGAGGTGTTCATTTGAGCAAACTTTTACTTTTGTCTCGCGACCTTCGGAGTTGCATATCTCGGCGAATACGAGTTTACCATGACCTTTTCTTTAAGGGTGATGCATTAAACGAAAAATAAAATGTTGTGGGAACATGTAAATAGGCATTTTTATACCAAAACACAACGTGTTTATTCTCTAGACGCGGGTGCTCTTTGTACGTAACCCCACGAAAATGTTGAAATTTGCAGATAATTTTGTCCCAGTTTACCAAAGTTTCAAAATTGTTCAACTTCCCGACCCTAGAAACAACGATTAATACGAGGGCTAGCACTAATTGATAACCAAAGTAATAACTGTGGCCTCCATGTTCTTTCAGTTACAGAGTAGAAGAACCCCCTGGACTGGTAGAACTTCAGAAAAACGAATGGGACCCTGTTATGGACTGGGTTGAAAAAAGGTAAAGTGTGTAAATGCCCTCTGGATAGCTTTTAAGAGCTATGATGTACACACATATGCATGAGTTTGTAAAAATATGGCTCATTAGTCTTTATTTCTGCAGATACAATGTTGTTATCGGTTCATCGTGTAGCATCATGGGCCCCCAGATCCCAGAGGAGACGAAGGAAACCTTTTATCAGCATCTCAGCTCTTATAACTTCTGGTCTCTGATAGGTATTGATTAGTACATGTTCTATTGAATTTTCATGTCATCTGGTGATTTTTTTATTCTGTGGTTCCTGAACAGCAACGTCAGTCAACATTTAGTATGAAAATAATTTTTTACTGTTTTAGCAATGAACACCTGAGATGCGTTTACTGAACATTTCCTGCTGATGCAGATTTGCACTATTAATCCGATTAAAGTCGATTCTTTGTGGATTTAGTTACATTTAGCGTGGTCACATCACAATATACAGCCTACATTATCAGGGCTCCAGACTGTGACTAAAATGGTCACCAGTCGACTGGATTATTGATTTAGCGTCACCTTTCCTCACAAGAAACACTGCGTTTTACTTTGGCAACAACTTGGTCCGTGTCGTGATTTCTTATTTTGTTTTAATGCTCTTTACACAAGACTGGAGACAGAATGTGCCAAGAAAAAAAATGTTTCACATTTGACTGTGATTATGGCTCCTAAAAAACTATTTGTCTCACAAACATTTTGTCTTTAGGAGCCAATGGCTCCTAAGGTTTTCTCTTTGTCTGAAGCCCTGATAATGCACAAAATACAGCACAATGTCTGCTCATGTTAAACAAACCACTATCTTAGGAATTTACTGCAGCTGAATCCCACCTGAATATTTGAATCTGCAGGACTTGAATATGTGATCAATCAGCTGAAGTCAGTGGTGCTGTCCTTTGGATTGATTGACAGACATCTGACAGTGGAGCAGGCAGTCCTGTTATCTCGGCTGGAGGAGGAATACCAGGTATGGCGGTCTAGCTACCACATCACTCGATTATTTTATTTATGATTTTCTATAAAACTTGGATTATAGTAAATACAAAGAAAACTATTTTTATATTAAATGAGGAAAAAAGGTGAAAGTAACTGATTCAGGAAGGTAAAACTCACTAAATTCACTAAACATGAAACTAGGTTTAGTGTAGATAAGGCCAAAACAAAAGCATTCGTCTGTGTAGGTGCATGTATGTATGAATATTTCCATAAATGTCTAAAGAAAATGGAATATCATCTTAACTTTCACAACCTTGATCTCACAAGCATGTTCCATGTCTTCTTCTAGATCCAGCGTTGGGGTAATGTCGAATGGGCTCATGACTATGACATGTATGAGCTACGTGCTCGGACAGCAGCAGGCGCCTTGTTTGTGTATCTGTCATCAGAGAGTGCTACAGTGAAGAAAAAAATCCTTCAGGACTGATCAATTCTTTAAATGCCCAAAGCAGTGTTTGCCATCATCTGGGCTTATTTGTTTAATCTTAGAGTTAAATGGGTAGAGGTAGGGTCCTGAAACAGACATCACATTACAAACTGACTCCACATCAGTAATAGAATCTGCTTTTAAAGTCTACTGCCTGTTATCAGTCACAACATTGTCTCTGAAGATGTGTACAGTATGTTTATATGACAAACTGTCTGGAGAGAATGTTAGCTAATGTATTTTCTGGGTAAAATGTATTAACTGAGTTTGTCTGTGTAACATTAAATGGTGGTTAAGAGCAGTGACCTGGCTATTGGCTTTCTTTGCAGATTTTCTTCTGAAGTATGTTATTATCAAAGGCTTTGCTTTAGGGGGGTGTGCTATCCGATAAAGTAAATGTCCAAATGATAAAATCTCAAACTACACAAGTGGTGTCTGCTAACTGGATAGCATGTAGTGTTTTTTTAATAATGTCATAAAATAAACGGCAAATTAGAGTTGTCACTACATTGAGGTTAGTTTTTTAATTAAAAACATTGCAGCATGCTGTTCACTTTAACTCAAAGCTGCGACTTTCCTGCGACAGACATCGGATTTGACCAATAAACACGAAAGCTAGAGTTACGTCTTCCAATTGGATGACGGAGGGGGCGGGGCTCGAGTGTTTACTGCCTCATTCCCTGTTAGTTGATGCTGGGTTGGTGTTGACAAGATGGAGTTTTTACTGGGCAATCCATTCAGTACTCCGGTGGGACAGTGCATCGGTATATAATTTAAACTTCAGACAATTATCTGATCAGTAATTAAATGTACTTTTACGGCGAGGCATCTGTGCCTTGGCAGCATTTTAGATTAGCTGTTTAGCTAGCTGTCTTCCTGAGTGTATGCTTTGCTAGTGAGTCAGTTGTCTTGCTGCGATTGTGAAACTCGTGTTAAAATTGCAGTGTCATAAATAATTAAAATTGATATATTTATTCTTCAAGCAACAAGCTTTTTCCTGTTTTTCTAAAGTAGCATGTGCTTTTTTGCATAAAAAATAAAGCTATCGTCAGCTGTGAGTCAGTCAGCTAGCTGAGTTAGCTGCCTGTTTGACTTGGGCTTGAATGGCTACTTCTCTCAGAAAGCTCCTTATACAGCAGAAATCGAGGATTCGTCTTTATGACAACGGGTTGCTTTTGCGTTTTTAAGAGGAATAAGGATTTCCTTTTTGCCGCTAGCTGTCTCACCAAACGTATCAAGCTAAACGGAGCCTGCTTTGTGCTTTTTTCGTAGAAAATGCATGTGGTTTCTTCAGGTGTGGTTATCTAGTTGTTATCTGTTGAGTACGTATTTTATCGCGGCAGCACGTTTTCTGCTGTGTGGTTGGAAAGCCACCTATCGAGGTGAATAACTGCTGTTGTGCTAAATGTCAGCAGAATTGCGCATACAGGACAAACAGAGTAATGATTTTTTAAAAGTTAATTTTAAAGATTGTTTTCCTCTACAGAAAAAGCTACAGATGGTTCATTACAGAGTGAAGACTGGACTTTAAATATGGAGATTTGTGACCTCATCAACGAAACAGAAGATGGGTGAGGAAAAATATACTGTTCTTTGCACATGTTGTTTCATTTCTAAATTATTGGTAGCTGATTTATACAATAGTAAAGTCTATTGAATATGCCACCTGTTAAAATCTGCCTAAATATACCTGTAAATCTACTCCTGTGATACCATGATGCAAATGTGCATTTGCTGGTCACTACTAATACATAATCTCCCAGTAACAACAAGTACTGCATTACCACCAACACAGATTTTGTGGTCCTGAGCTATTGTTTTCAAAGCAGATCATGATGATCACAACCTAAATCTACATCTCCTTATTTGTCCTCTCTGACCACAGGCCTAAGGATGCCATAAGGGCTGTAAAAAAGAGACTTAATGGTAATAAGAATTACAGGGAAGTGATGCTGACTTTGACGGTGAGAAGATATTGCTAATAGCTAATGTTTTAAAAAGCTCGCTGTTTGTCTCACATTATCAGTTTATTCTGTTTAAATCTTCTTTTCCAGGTCCTTGAGACATGCGTGAAGAACTGTGGTTATCGTTTCCACGCTCTCGTCACCACCCGGGATTTTATTGAGGGAGTTCTGGTGAAAGTCATTTCTCCTAAAAACAACCCCCCAGCCATAGTGCAAGATAAAGTGCTTGCCCTCATACAGGTACAGCCATGATAACAATATGATGAGAGTGAAAATCGTATGTTTTGTAAAATGAAAAATAGTAACAGAAATTGGATAAATAGTAACAGAGGGAGAAAGGCCAGGAGAACCTGTGGGCTGCTTAGCCGTAAAAGGGCTAGTAGTCACAGGGATCTGGCAGATGCTCTGGCCCAGGAGTTGTGCTAATAACCACCAAGTGTGATCTGGTTACCTTGAGCAGCTCAGGTGTCTGAGGTCAGCTTGAATGTGCCCCTTTTAGCTTACCTGCTGTTTATAGAGCTGCAGCCCTCTTTAAAAAACACACAGAATTCTGACCCCAACAGAACACTATAAATAGTTTTACAGAAGTGACAACAAAGAGAATATGACACTTTTTTATCTACTTTGTTATTCTGACTTTTTAAAGCATCCATCCCAGTAAGATGTATTTTTACTGGTGGAATGATTTTAAATAAAACTCTGAATAACTGTTTAACATTTGATTGTTGATTTGTTTAAACAGATGCGATATCCATCTAATTGTATTCTTCTATTTTACTTGTTGTGGCAATTATACACATTATCAAGTAGCAATTTACCAAAAGAGCTGTGAAGTTCTTATTATTCCTAATACTGTTCTCACTCTGCTCTATGTACTCCAGCCATATATTACTGCTGAAAACACGTCATTCACTTTATCTGACGACCACACCTTAGTCTGCTGTCCTGACTCTTCTGTCTGCAACATTTTGAAAATGAAACCTGTGTTTACAGGATATATACTTGATTAGTCCTTGTATTTTCTCCACTGTAATGATTTATGCATGCAACTATGCTGCACATCTTTTTTGCTTATTTCTTGATGTTTTTGTTGTGCAGTTTTGCTGTATTTATATTTCAGTATATAGTATTTATTAGACCTATGCTTTTAAATGCACTACGTATGTAGACCAATAACCCCCTAAACCCATAAATGAAAGAAAAGAGCTCACCACTTCAGTAATGACATTTACATGGTAGTGGCCTAATGGTGTGTGATTATGTGTGTATCTGAGTGTATTAGGTGTATCTGGGTTTTGTTTACACAGGCTGGGATGATAATGGCACACTAGTTAAAAATACCCTGCCAGCAGTGGTGGGTGTGCCATCATAGCGAGATATAACTGTGAAACATTTCCATGTGTCTTGAATGACCATGTGGTTAGATTTCTGTCCTAAGCCTGTACCTGTACATGTTTGCAAATGTTTAGGTGCATGGGTTGCCTGTGCATAAAAACAGAGGAACACAAAGATCTGCTCTGATGCCACCGTTCATTAATGTGGTTTCCTTGTTGCTGTCAGGGGGTATCAGGATACTTCAGCATTGTCGGCAAAGTTAAATGGTGACAAATTTCACCCTGTTCGTACTATGCGCTGTGCTTTGGCATGTGACAAATGGCCAATCTATGCATTACTTTTCAAATGTCAGGTCATATGCTTTGAATGTCGTTTGAGTGCTCAGATTGCCGCCTGGGCCCCGTTTTACATCTGTAATTAGTTCTGTCCACTTCATGATCAGATCAAGGGCAAAGATGTAAGAAAAAAATAATGCCAGGATACTTGCATTTAATTAAGACCAGGGTGAGTAAGCTCTCTTTCCTTTTCCTTTTCTTAGGCTTGGGCTGATGCTTTTAGGAGTAGTCCAGATTTGACAGGTGTTGTTCACGTCTATGAGGAAATGAAAAGGAAAGGCATAGAGTTCCCAAGGTCAGACTTGGAGACCTTATCACCTATCCACACACCACAGCGGGTAAGAATTCCTGATGTTTAGCATTACTGGCTGAGGTTCAGCTAATTCTGCACATGTTCTTTGTTGAAGATAATGTGTGTTTACAGTTTTGCATGCATGCCACCGCTCCACAAACAGCGGTATACTCAGCAATTACTCACATTTTCCTTTTGTGCTCAGTTGCAGAATGCCCCAGAGATGGATTCCAAATACAGTGCTCCAGCCCAGCCCAAACAGCAGCCCCAGCCAGGCTCTGGCCCAGCCTTCTCTGCTCCTCCGACCCATACCTCCCCACAAATCCCCAGTCTGCACATGTCTGGGCCCATCAACCCCACCCCAGAGCAGGTGACCTCTCTCCCTTATACAGCCCTTTGCTATTATGTATGATGGTGGTGTAAATTGTTTCAAGTTAGTGACATTTTTATGGGGAATTGTTTAGTGAAAAACATAGTTCAGATTGAGAGGATTATTTTCATGCATTTCAGAACGATCTTTTTGGGAAAGAGGAGTTTTTATGTTTAGAAATGAGTGCATGTTGCGTATTGTTCTAATTAATTCTAAACATCCAGTAATGTTTACACCCCCTGTATCTGTGTTTTTACTCACCTTGTATTATGTGATTAGAAGACGGAGGTGTTTGAGCTCTTATTCACAGTGGAGTTGTGTATTAGATTTGCAGGCTGCGCAGTGAGTTGGACATTGTGCGAGGAAACACTAAGGTGATGTCTGAGATGTTAACAGAAATGGTACCTGGCCAGGAAGATCCATCTGACCATGAGCTTTTGCAGGTAAGGGATTTTTTTTGTCTTTGCACCATCTCTGGAAGATGTAAATGTGTATGTGTTTGTTGTATGAGCACCTCAGGCAAAGATTCACCCCCCAACCCCCCCAACCCCCCCACCCCACTACCAGCAAAACTGTCTCTGTGGTTTTTTTTTTCTGAGAATCTGTGAAAGAGGTACTAAAAGAGCTGGTGTTACGGTTATTTTGCATAATGCTTCACAGCATTTTGAATTTGTTTCTGTTAGGAGCTGAACAGGACCTGCAGGGCTATGCAGCAGAGGATAGTGGAGCTCATCTCTCGGGTGTCCAACGAGGAGGTCACAGAAGAGCTGCTGCATGTTAACGACGACCTCAACAACATCTTCTTGAGATATGACAGGTATTTCTTCCTGACTGCTTAGTCTACAACAGCGTTGGCCGATGTTGTCTGCAGACGGTCGATGTATTTTGTAAAAGGTTTCTTACAACAAACAAAATTTGTTGTCGCACTTAGATATGAGCGGTTCCGGTCGGGGCGAACTGCTCACGGGGTGAATAATGGGGTAAGTTCTGTGGTTTTACTTCATATATTCTCTATTGTAAAATAGTATCCATTATCCATGGTTTGCTCAGAATGAACTTTCCCTTATATAGTGAGTCAAACTAGGCATGTTTGGTGTTTTTTTTAATTATTATTATTGCACTGAAACTATGAGAAGTACTCGCCGCTTGAGTGCTGGCTGTACTTCTGTCCATTTTTTGTGGGTAATAGCATCTTAAAGATGGATATTGATTGCTGGGCACTTGTTGTTGCGTTAACGCATTATTTACTTAACACTGACAATTATTTCATCGCATGTTAATGCAGGTTTTTTAAAATCCTTTTATTTTTAACGTTTCTGTGGCATTTTTGTGCTCCTGGTGCTGGGAACACGCAGGGCCTTGGCTGGTTTTCACAGGGTACTCCTGACCATTACACCAACAGAGACTTTAATGACACTGCATTCAGATACATACGGAGCTGGTCCCCCTTTGCAGCTGCTATAATGGTTTCTCCTTGTTTTTCAATAACAAACTACATAAAACGTGAATAACCTGCAAAAGCTTTGGGTTTGTATCGGATTTGATCACATTAATGTTTAAGTATTTGAACTGCTGTGTAACTGTTAATAGAGAACACTAGTAAAACCACCTTATTTGTTTAAAGTGTTTGCAAAAATTAAAAAAAAAATTAAAAATTGCCCAGCATTAATAACGTGTGGCCCAGACCGTGTGGCCCAGACCGTGTGGCCCAGACCGTGTGGCCCAGACCGTGTGGCTCAGACCGTGTGGCCCAGACCGTGTGGCCCAGACCGTGTAGCCCAGACCGTGTGGCCCAGACCGTGTGGCCCAGACCGTGTGGCCCAGACCGTGTGGCCCAGACCGTGTGGCCCAGACCGTGTGGCCTAATCTTCTCTATTCCTTGAAGGCAGCATTAGCCAAAAATGTGTGGTGCCTGAAGTTGCTTCCTTAGTTTTGCATTGAGTGAAGAATCTAATCAGCTACATCTCAGTTAAAGGGGAAAATGGAAAAAGTTAGATTTTTGCCCAACCATCACTATACCACTCTGTACATAACGTCTTCATCCATGTAGATTTGAGATAAAGTGAGATAAAGTGATCATGTTAAAGCTATTCGTCTCTTTCCCTCATTGCTTGCTTGATGCTTTTGGTACATTTTGTGTGAATCACCAACATGTTTCATGTGTTTCAAGAGCAAGAGACAAGTTGTGAAAGCATGCTGACATTATTTTATGGTGTCTGTTCTGTGTTTTTATATTTCTTTTTTTCATATTGCTAGCTGAGGGAGGCAAGTATAAACGTCATCTAACTGTTTGTGCTTTGTTCTGCGACATTAGCCAAATGTCACAGAAATATCGAGAGCCCTTGCTGGTACAGTCACATCATCCTTTCCCACTGTTGCATTTGGCATGTTCTGTATGTGGAGCTTTTGTATTCCCATGTTAGAATGCCCACCCTTCCAGTTATGAGACTCATCAACCATCTCCTACCATTCGCCTCCCATCCTGCCTCAGGCATAAAGCATCAGCTTGGATTCAAGACTTGTGCAGTAGAGCAATGAACGAACACTTGTCTCCTTTATTTGTGTGCTGCTTGAGAGTAAATGTCAAACAGCAGCTGTCTTTTTTTTATAAAGTTTGATAATTACAACTATAACTTCTTAATGTCCTTCTACATGTTAATTTTACATTCACTTTTCTCACTAATTTATGTTCAACCTAATGAGAGCAGAGAAAAATAATGAATAGCACTTTTTTTTTTGCACAGCGGGTTGTTAGGATTAGTCAAAATAATATTCATTTGTAGTTTATAATCCCAGTCATTTTCCATTGACCTCTGACCAGTGTTTGTGGACTGACCACTCCCTAAGATTTCTATCAACATTTTAAAGAAACTCCCGTATTTCTCAAACTACTGCATCTGTAGCGTGAAGCTGATTAGCACAGGCAAACAGTTTTCTGGATAGAGACTCGGTTAAACTCAGTGGTGTGTGGGTTCTTGGTTACTCAACTGTTTCAAAGTCAGAAGCTTCATATGAAGAACTTTAAAACAATATTCTCTCATATCTTTCTCACCTATAGTCGCATGTAAGTAGTTTAGAATTTGTATTACGTAGTCATGACATTTGCATGTACACTATGTGTCCAGAAGTATGTGGACACCTGACCATTACACCTATGAGCTTGTTGTTGCTTGTTCTAAAAGACCTTTTTTCTAAAAGAGTCTGAAACAGCCTCTATTCTTCAGAGAAGGCTTTCTGCAAGATTTTGGACGGTGTTTGTGGAAATGAGTTGTGGGGTCAGGAACTAGCCCAAACCCTGATAAATGGCCCCAGACTAGTTTCCCCCTCCACCAGTACTTTTTTGTTGGAACTATGCACTAGTAGATAAGGCTTCCCAGGTGTGTGCTGGATGAAACCTGATTAATCTCTCCAGAGAACACTTCTGAATCTAAAGGGGACTGTGCTTTACACAACTCCAGCCAATGCTTGGCAATGCTCAAAGAGCTCTTAAGCGAATGTGAAAGTGAACATTCAGTCATACGTGAACACGCCACAGCACACGGCGTGAGCAGCACGAAACACTTCCTCTGCATTTAACCCATTCACCAAGTGAAGCAGGGGGCAGCAGGAACACGGCGCCGGGGAGCAGTGTGTGGGACGGTACCTTGCTCAGAGCAGAAAGGGGACAGCACAAGTCGACGTCTTGGTGGTCTTGGGATTCGAACCCAACTTCTTGAGGGCAGGGCGAACACTAACCACTTTGGCCCAAACACTTTGGTGATACCCCGGGATTGTGTTACTCTAAAAAGGAAAGATGAGTTTTGTGCACCTTAGCTCTTAGTGGCCCTGCTCTGTGAGTATCAGCTGATCTGCTGTTGCTCCTAAATGCTTCCGTTCTATAATAATAGCACCCGGATGGACATAGCAGGGCTTAAATCTGACCCTTTATAGAGATTGCATGGTTACCTGCTTAATTAATACATGATATCAATAAATAGGCGAAACGTCGACTTGTGCTGTCCCCTTCCTGCTGTGACTAAGCAGATCTCCCACTCATGGGACTAATAAAGGTTTATGTCGTATCTTATATAGTGTATATACACAAAACTCAATGACTACCCAGTGACTTCTGTCAAAAGTTTGAATAAGTGATTGGCTGTTGGTAACTGGTGCTGTGATGCAGATGCATGTAAAGGTTATGCTGAAATATGCGGAGTATTTATGTCAAATATAGATGTGTACAATGTTTGTAGGTGTATGCAGATGGGCTGTAGCTTTGTAGTGTAAAGGTTAATTAATTAATGCTAAAACATACTTCTGGTTGAAGTTGCATAATAGTTTTCCCATAACAGGAATGCAGGCAGAACTGGTCTCTGATCAGTGTGAAACAGCAACTTACGCCATCTGCTGGTTACACAGCTCTTCTGAGTTGATGCAGCGTTGCATGTCTGTGTGAAATAATTGTGTGGCCACAGGTCCTCAGTGAAGCTACAGCAGATAACCTGATTGACCTGGGGCCAGGGTCTCCAGCAGTGGTCAGCCCTAGAGCCAGCGCCACTCCCCCCTCCAGCCTACCTGCCTCTGTCGCTCCCGCGCGGTCGGCTTCCCCGGCCACACTGTCCTCCCGACTGGCCGGTCTCGGTGAGTGTGCTTTGCCTGCTCTGGGAATTGATGTCCAGAGAATGACTTGAAGCAAAAGCAAACACATTTGAATGAAGATGTATTAAGTCTTGTTTAAAAAACAAGTTAATTATAGAATTCATCAGTGACGCACATATAAGATATTTTAATTACATGAATTCCCGTTTGTTCCTGAAACCTGCGTGAACAGCGTGCGCGTGAACGCTGCTATTTAAGCGTGCTAGGTGGGTTTGAGAGCCTTACTTTCTGCACGTGATTTTAAACAGCAAGCTGTTTTGATTGTATGAATTATGAACACAAGGTCAAGATTTAGGGGATAATTGATATTCAATCAAATGGAAAGATAATGTATAAAGTATGAGTGTAAAGAAGTATGCCTTTACAAATACAGCATGCATTGTGATATATTATAACAGCACTGTTTATCAGAGCCACTGACCGTTGTGTTCTGTATTCACAGATGTGGGTGCTGACAGTGTTAGCGGGACTCTAAGTTCTCTAAGCAGCTGTCAGCCTCAGGATGACTTCGACATGTTTGCCCAGACCAGAACTGGCACCACGTCTGACCACCGGAAGAAGTAGGAGATTCTTCTACTTCATTGTTTTAAATTGTTGTTCTGTTGTTGCCTGTCTTCCTGTAAGGGTGTAGAAGTACATCAGTATGTGAGTCAGCAGGAAGCGGTTCATGGCATAGATTTTTAACGTGAGATGTGGTTCATACACACCCTGCAGGCGTCCTCCTGGAATGTGGGGCGGAGTGTTGTGTTCTGTTCGGTCGTGAAGCATAAACTAGTGTTTAGGGTAGAAACAGACAAAACCTTTGTAATTCTTACAAAATTGATTCTGTCCATTAAAGTCCAGAGAGGAGTAACTAACATCATATGTGACCTTTGACAGAAGCTCATTATCTTTTCTTTCTCAAAACAAGTGCACCATTTGAAGACCCTCAGGCTGCAGGTGGAGCGGCTCCTACTCTTGATGTTAAGCAACAGAGTACTGCGGGGGTAAGTGTGTGTGTCAGTTTTTTCCCTTTTCAGCATGAATTTCGTCTTTGATTCGTTTTCTAAAGCATGAACCCAATATTATGGTCCAGTTTTTAACTTGTGCTTGTCTTTCATTTCCTTCTTGTTTTCTCCTTGTTTGCCTTGGAGTGAACATACTGTACCTTAAAAGCACTTTAATCCGTTTACTCTTCGTGGTTCTGTTATCCAAGTATGCATTATATTTTAAATATATTTTTTTCCTGTGTTTGGGGGAGGTGCTTGTTTGTTTTAAGGAATTTATATTTTCTGTTAAAGTTATATCATTTGGTGTTTTATTTTTGTTTTCTGGATTTTTTTGTTGTTTTTGTGCGGTTCTGTCCCATGGTTTGTCCATGACTTCGGTCCAAAGGACGCTCTTGTCCAGTCCTCTGTCATGGATGACATTGAGGAATGGCTCTGTACTGATGTGGTGAGATTTTTTGTTTTTTTATTCCATCTTTTTGCTGTTTTTGGGTGCTGCATAGCAAGCCTCCACAAAAAGAAATATGCTCAGTTTAGGCCTTCAGCATATTTCTTTTCTGCTTGCTTTTCATCTACTAACCAACCCGCTGTGCTGCCTAGCGCTTCCGCTCAGGCGGCCTGTGTTTAATGCCTTTCACTTCATGGACTTTGTTCTGCTCCTTCACTTTTCTGGGATCTTCTAACTTTCTAATGTTTCAGGAATGTGTGTCTGAAGGCTGAGTGAACAAATGCCAGCCTCTCATTTAGCATTCGTTAACATTTTTGTTCGTGTCACTAGTGTCTTGACCCTGTCTTCACACTCCGAGTGAACTGTGTTGGGATGTTGAATTAACTGGCAGTGGCTCTAGAATCTGAATGAGAGTTTAGATGTTTCTACTATAAATGTTTGACTGATGTTTCCCATCTGTTTGGAGTGTTTGTCTGGTTAACAGAAACCCGTGTCTCTTTTTCTGACTCGTTTTTCCTTTTGCTTTTTACCAGAAAGGAGATGAAGGAGAGGAAGGTGTGACCAGTGAAGGTATAATTTTCTGTGTGAATATTCATTTATTTCACAAACACACTTTTCTTAGCTTTTCCTTAGCAAACATTCCACAGGTCAACAAAAAACATCAGACTGTGGCATAGATATAATGGTCAGTGTCAGGCAGCTGTCACTGTTCATGCTTAGCTTATGATTATTATAAGCTAATTATACCACATCATGCAACTAGCTTCATCACAAAAACGGTACATGCGGGAAAAACTAAACACTGACACACATACAAGTGTCTCTGATGACTTTGACCTGTATCATTCATTATTGATACTGCTGTGTAACTTAATGGACTATGAAATATAGGAATATTTATAGAGTTGCCACTCTGTACTTACATGTACTGACAGTAATATCATTGAATGTTTATATTACAGATGGTTTTACTAATATCATCAAAAATATTGCTAATAAAACACAGATAATAGTATAATTGCTGGAATTCAGACTCATTTCAAAAGTTGGGTGAATAATTCCTTGTACAAATAGTGCACTCTGTGGGTGTAGAAGTCAGTTCTACTGTTTCAAAAACAAAATCTTGTCACTAGGACGCCTTTATCCAGAGCATCTTACCGTCATTAGTTATGGGACAGTCCCCCTGGAGCATCTGAGGGTTCAGTGTTTTGCTTTAAGGACACAGTGGTAGAAAGTCATGGTTTGAATCTGCAACTTTGTGGTCATTGGGTTCACAGGCCAGACTGCATAACACTGGGGCGTGCCTTATCTGTGGGTGATGCTACCACCCAGTTTTTCCACACTGTGTACATTTTCTGGTTACTATATTAGATATAATTACTTTGGTGAGGCTGTAGCTACTTTTTCCATGCATTTATTGGTTTTCCTGTAGCCCCTTAGCTTCTGGCTGCACGAGTCTCTTGACTGGATGTTTTGTCCGAATTCTCCACCCAGAGCAGTAAAAGTGAAGTGTTGCAGCCATGCTGTGCCTGAGAGGGGCTGCAGTCTGTAACTGTAAACCTTTATAAGGCACTTATATGGGCGGTGTTTCTGAAAACTGCCATCTCTGTGTTTGTAGTCTTGACTCTTCTTGCCTCACTGTTGACTCTTTCTCCTTTAGAATTTGATAAGTTTTTGGAGGAGAGGGCCAAAGCGGCAGAAATGGTCCCGTCCCTTCCATCGCCTCCTAGTGGAGACCCTGCTCCTGCTGCAGGCTCAGCTGTAAGTGCTGGTAAAAAATCTGAGCGGTCTGAGGATGCGCTGTTTGCCTTGTAGAAGGGTCTTTTCCGTCTCGGCGTGTCTCAGCAGTACTCCGCCTCCTGCGTGTGGTGAGTGGGCAGTTGTGCAGACCCAGCCACCCCCCCGTCACTCTCTTCTGCTTCCTACATTACTACACAATCGACACGACGGCGGCCGCCTACTCTGCGGTTTCCTCGGACGTGATCAGACTGGCTTTGTGAAGATATCCTGAAGACGAGCGTTTTCATGTTGGACATTTTCATACACCACACGGTTTCATTTCCTTTTAATTCTGCGCCCCTCCAAAACATGAGCCTCCGTAACAGTAACAGGTCATTGTCAGATTTTATCGGTATATGGGGAAGCACATGGTCGGAGCCGAAATCCTCCGTTACGCAGAAAGATGATGATGATTTTTACCCAAATGTCTATTTTTCTGGTTCCCAGATGCTCTAAAAGAATTATGGAAGTTGTTTCCCCCTGAATTTCTCCTCGATTATTTAAATGGTAATAACCAGCAGCTCTTTGTGTCCTTTAATCAGCTCGTCCTGGTGCCACTCAGTAGGTTTGAGCTGGTGGATGCTGGTAATATCTCTTGACAAAATTGAACCTTTGTTGATGTTCGTTCATTTTAACTGTTTGCGTCTCATATAATGCGGTGTGTTTGAAGCACCACAGCAGTTAAATCACTTTCATAGATTTAGTCCCAGGATTTATTGGATTTATGCAGGTTCTTAAAAATTCAAATCACTAAAAATACAGACGGGCGATACTTTAGCCATTGTAACAAGAAAAAACTATAGATTCCTTTTTTTAATCGTATAGTATGCTTAACCTGGTTTATGTGACTTCAGCTGCCTGAACACTGCTGTGCTTTTGCTTTACCTCAGAAATGAAAAGGGACAGGAAGGTGTTTCTTCAGCAGAAGTCTCAGATGAGAAAATCTTGTGCTGTCTGTGTTGATTATTGGTCATTTTATTCGTTAAAAGCAGCTTGAGAAATCATAAAGGGATATACCATTTATGTATATTACGATTTAAATTGCACTGAAGCATTGTGGGCCATGTAAAAGCTGAGCTTTTGTTCAGACACAGATTTTAGCTGACATTTGTTTTAAACGCTGCCTGTTATGGGAGACGCTGTCATCTGAGTAAATAGAGTTCATTGAAACTGATGGTGACTGGGAGGCAGTTTAAATTGGATTTTCCTTCCACAGCTACTGTAAAAATGATGTCGAGCTCACTGTTGTTAGTTGGGAATTAAATGGGACCGCCTTAATGAACAGATGTACTTTAGTTAAAAGAGCTGAAGGTGACATTTAATGTTTGGTACTCTGTTTGCACATCTTTGAACTTTGGTCTGTGTGTTGAATTTATTTTAGAGCTTTTCTGGTGTGTGTGTGTGTGTGTGTGTGTGTGTGTGTCCGTCTGTGTGTGTGTGTGTGTGTGTGATTTACGGTTTGGGTACACGTACTGTTTTAATGGACCAAGAGTAACCTGAACAAACTTATTGACCAAGTACATAATACTACAGACTATCGTTTAGGTACAGGTGTCCAGAACGGTAGCTGTTAGGTTTGCAGAATGGAAATCAAAGGGATGGAATGTTGCACTGATAGTAATTTAATAAACCATGCAGTTGATGGCGTTTATGGTTGTATTAGTAACCCGTGGCGCAGGCATGGCAGTCAAACAGTTTTGCATTTTTTGTGTTTATTTTTCTTGTAAAAGTTGGACTTTAACCTCAATATCATACAATCTAGCAAAGGGAAACGGGATTCATCATAGAAAGGGAGGAAACCGAACTATCCGTGAGCATCTTTTAGCCAAGTTCTTTAACAGCAGCTGCTAGAGTTTAAGCTCTTCAGAAATCGTATTTAGAGTTGAGAGTTGCTAAATGAAGCCGAGTTGCCAGTTTTGTATGTCGTGAATTAAGTTCAGCAGTAACACAGTTCAATAACACAACAACAAATCAACGTTCGGTCTGTCCTGACTGTGGAGGCCGGTCCTGCCTGATGGATGAAGGGGAAGAAATGTGCTTCTCGAATTCTAGCTTAAGGGAATCGAATTTTGACTTTGTATCTTGACATTCTGACATTTCTTTAATAGTTGACATGAGATCTCAGAATAATGACTTACACCCTCAGTACTTACATAAACATAATTATTATTTTATTTTTAAATTGAGAAAATAAGTCGCTATATACTTGGTCAGACATTATTTTGGCTTTGATTTTGATTCAGTACTCCTCTACCAGGCAGGACAGATGCATACAGCAATTTAAATACACTGCAAAGTTGTTAGAGTTTGAGAAGCTGTGTGCCACAGAGAGGGTGTTCTGTACGGGCTGCTGGCGGACGGGTCGGTTACGATAACGGCTTGACATTTGCTTGCTATAGTTGTCAGTTATTTTCCTCTGTAACTTCAGGAATGTAGAGAATAGACAATCGGCTCGAAAAAGGAATTTTCAGTTTCAGTTGTCATAATTTTAACGCATAATCTTCAGTGTTTTTTCCCCCATTTTTAAAGCTTAACGAATCGCAGCATTACCACACATTCATCTTTTGTTTTGGCTGATGGCTATAATTAAGCTGTTCACTAAAACTAAAGTGATCTTTCAGAATCCTTTTAAAGGGTTTTAAACAACTTTAATCTGTTGTGCCCATCCTCTGGAGACAGGAAGCTTGATGTGAAGTGAAGTATTGTTTTCTTAACAGAACACTAATTCAGTTGTTAATGATTTTTTGTCAAGAGATTTTTGGAGTTTAGTTCTTCTGCACTAAATAATTTGTGTTTTGACAGTAAAATTCAATGCGATGATCAGTTTCACCGTTTTTGAGTTTTTGTGTTGATGCTTGTTAACTGAAAACTATGGAATTTTGTTTATTTTGCCTTGGAAGCTGTTTAGAGGCTCTTCGACCTTCGGTTTCTTTATCTATGACTATCAGTTGAAGTCGAAATGTAATTAATTTTCTTGGTAAAACTGTCTGACAAGACATGCTTAAAATGATCACCTGTAGGTCCGTCGTACTCCCACCCACACGGGGATCAGACTGAGGATGTTCGGAAGGTGACAGGAAATGTACGTATTTATAGAAATGGCACTTTCCTTTGACTGGAGTTCAACTGTTTGTGGACAAGTTTCCGTTATTTGATTGCTGTGGAGAACGTGTTTATTATGAGGAGAGAAAGGAGGATGATTGGCCCGATTCTGAGTGTAATGTGTGTAAGGGTGTGTGGGACATGGATGAGCTGTACTCTGCTGCCCATTAATGGTGGATTTGCAGATTGTACTGTTATGCTGGTCTGTGTGCTTACCTGTTATACCTCAAGTTGCACTCTGTACTGTTTGATTCATGCATGTGTTAATCTCCAATAAAGCATACCAAGTTGATGACCTTTCATCAGATGTGTCTCCTGACTGTGTGTGTCCTATTGCACTAGAGCACAACTGTGGTGAAGGTACCAAATATTTTGAAAACAAACTAGAATTCAAGCTGTTCAGGGACAAAATAGTGCAAACAATGGCCCAACAGAAAGGGTTCAGTGGTAGTTACGTGTTTTTTGTTGTTTGTCTGTTTTTTAATAACCCCCTTTTCATAGTAGCCATAAAATGGAGGTCCTACTGTCAAACTAGGTGTATAAAATCTAACACAAAGCCATGAAGTCCTCACAGACAATCACCGGCTTTTACTGAAGAGCTCTGAGGCTGGAACTGTGACAGTCATAGGATGCAACCTTTGCCACAACTTACTTTGGGAGGTGCTAAGATTGTGAAATATAAATGTGAAAGTGATCATTTGTCGTACGTGAACACGCCACAGCACACGGCGTGAGCAGCACGAAACACTTCCTCTGCATTTAACCCATTCACCAAGT
>JBBPDB010000108.1:27954259-27964810 GCA_037974465.1 Brachypetersius altus
CCTCGCTGCCTCTCTATCTCTCTGCCTCTCTGCCTCTCTACCTCTCCCTCTCTGCCTCTCCCTCTCTGCCTCTCTGCCTCTCTACCTCTCTGCCTCTCCCTCTCTACCTCTCTGCCTCTCTACCTCTCTGCCTCTCCCTCTCTACCTCTCTGCCTCTTTACCTCTCTACCTCTCTGCCTCTCTACCTCTCCGCCTCTCCCTCTCTACCTCTCTGCCTCTCTACCTCTCTGCCTCTCCCTCTTTACCTCTCTGCCTCTCTACCTCTCTGCCTCTCTGCCTCTCTACTTCTCTGCCTCTCTACCGCTCTACCTCTCTGCCTCTCTACCTCTCTGCCTCTCTGCCTCTCTACCTCTCTGCCTCTCTGCCTCTCTAGTAAACTGTATGAGATCCTTCCGCACTAACTTGTGGTTTAAACTTGATAAAAAAAAGAACAGATGTCAACAAAATCCCATTACATTACATTACTCGCTCCAGCAGTGATTGATGTTTATTTTCACAGTAGGCCTAAAATCACGGCCAACAGGACTAACACAGAGTGCGATATGGATGAAGGACTATGATCATATTTAAAATATTCTGCTACTTATTCCTTGCAATGTACTTCAAACACATCAATGGCTTGTTGATTGTTGGGATGTGACAGAGTTAAAGACTACAATAAAAGAACTACGTAGTTATGAATGTATTATAATTACAAGTGTTATTATAATTGTTGTGTGTGAATGCCTTGGTACAGAACAGCACATCTGTGTTTGGTCAGGACACTCACAACAGATTCAGTAAGTGGAGGCTCATGTGCGTACAGCAGACACCTTCAGTATCAGCACAGTGATGGTTGCTATGACAAACGATACACTGCGCAGCTCTACTTACCAACACTAGTGATTCTCTGGGTAAGCAGGTCCTTGAGCATGGCATCAATGACTGGACTGTGTCTGGAGTAGAGCTCATAGCGATTTATTCCAATGTGGAAACGAAGCCAGTTTGGATAAGAATCTGAGGAGACCTCACCTGTAGGAGCATCATCCCCACCCTTCTCCTGACCATGCCTGTGGCGAGAACACACACACACACACACACACATTTAGTATGAGCAGTTGCTGATCAGTAACACGGTCCTAACAGAGGACCCGCAAAACTGAAGACATTAATTCAAATTTAACACAGTGGACAGCAGAGCATCCAATCACCTGCTTAGTGGCAAGAGAGGATGTGATCATTTCTGAGTAACTGTGTCATTTATTATTATTTATCAAATCATTTAATGAGTCTTCAAATAACAATCTATCTGTCTATATGTGTGTGTGTGTGTGTGTGTGAGAGAGAGAGAGAGAGAGCGAGAGAGAGAGAGGGAGAGAGAGAGAGAGAGTGAGAGAGACTACTGACCAGTCTTGGTTCTCTGCTGCTTTGGGGTCAAATCTAATATCAGTGTTGACGTTGAACAGAGTGTCCTCTTCTGTCAGTGAGGGAAGAGGTCTCTTGTACAGCGGGTGATCAAACAGCGCGTGCAGTCTGGAGCCTTTACCCGCGGGTCTCCTGCTGAAGGCGGTTTCGTGCCCTCCTCTCCTCTCGTGGACGTCAAGTTCTGGACCCGCGCGCTGCTGCTGATTGTCTACTCTGCTGGGCGCCTCGGACGCGCCGACCTTCTCGCGGGAGTGTGAGGTCAAGTTAGAGCCCGGTTCGTTGCTGAAGTCCTGCAGCAGCCTGAGAGTGTGTTTATTGGGCCATGCGGCCCACGCGGGAGCTTCTTCACCAGGACCGCGCGGGCACGAGCACGCGGGGCTCTGCGGCGATCGGCTGCTCGCGCTACCGTTACGCCTCTCCAACCGGGGAAGCAGGTCGATGACGATGTGCACACTGCAGGCCACCAGGAAGACTGTGAGAATGAGCACGCGAAACCTGCGGAACAGGATCATGTCGGCGCGGTGCGGGAGAGCGAGCGCGCGCACTAGCACATGGCACAGAGAGCGCACGAGGCGCGCGCCCACCCTCAGTGGCAGCGCGAGCGCGCACGGGCCATGCTGTTGGTGTTGATGATGCTGGTGCACGCTCTCCAGGATCGAGGGGGACAGAAGAAACGGCCTTAAAAACTCTCTTGACTCAAACACGGCGTCCGGTGTATAATCCAGTGAGGAGAAGAGCACGAGACCAGTCCAGCAGACTCTTGTGGCCAGATGGGAGGAAGAGGAGGAAGAGGAGCATCGACAGCTGTGGACTCGAAGTGCGCGCCAGGTGCAGTTATGGGTAAGTTTTGGAGAAGAGTGTGAAGGCGGAGGCGTGGAGACCTCAGCACTGGTCCATGTCCGAGTGTGTGTGTGAGAGTGTGTTCAGCGGGACTCTTCTCCAAACTCAGTATCTTTACTCTAGTTCACAGAAAAGCAAATGACTGATTTAGGTGTTAACTCCTCATTTCGGGCTGTTAGCTTAGCCGTTAACTTTGTACGTCACGTAGCTGACTGTCCGCTTACTCCTTTTTCTCACGGTGAACTGCTTCTGTCCGTGCGTTTCGCCGTTAACGCTTTTTTAGACTGCTGTAGCTCAGTCCGTTGTTTTAGCCGTTAACTCTAGCTGAGTCCGTGTGTCTGGCCGCTTGCTCTGACGCTCGGTCTGCTTCGGTCTCCAGCCGCGGGGAGAGAGCGATGCTCGCGGTGAGCAGCTCGAGCGGACCGTCGTGTCCTGGGACGGACCGTAGCACGCGCAGAGTTTCGCGTGTGAAAATAGACGCCCGTGAAAATCAGCGTGCTTCCGTCGCTGCTGCGCTGCCCATCTGACAGCTCCAGAAGACAGCGCTGCTGTTTGGGTGAGTCTGCGCGTTAACGTGCGTGTGTGTGTGTGTGTGTGTGTGTGTGTGGAGCCGCTTTGTCCAGCCTCGCTCCAGCGTCACTCAAACAGGATTGGTTGAATCCTCGCCACAAGCGTCTAGGACAGAGATCACACGGACACCGCTTCATTCTGCAAGTCCACAGGACGCCGGAAGAGGGCGTCTTACTCACACTTCTCTGAACAGAATAAGAAAAAGAGCTCGTCTCTTATTCATGTGAAGATACATGTATCACCTGCTTAAGGTTTTGTAGATCTGACCTGAACTCCACAAGACCTCTGAAGTTGTTCTGGGGTGTTTGGCACCAAGACATTAGCAGCATTTCCTGCATCCTTTAAATCCTGCAAACCACTAGTTACTCATTTACACCACAGTTTCTCACAAAGTCTTCAAACATTTCCTGCCAGTGCTGGACAGTAGTGCAGCAGTTGTGTACAGTAGTGCTAACGCTCTAGTACTCTAATGGGTGCTTACATGAATGATCTGGAACGCACCAAAATAAAAAGAATTCTCTGTGTCTCAGCTTTGTTCGGGTGGGCGTGGTCGGGGTGGGGTGTGTGTCTCTGGCTGGCTGGGGGGGGGGGTTATGTCTGGTTGATAAAGCAAATAGACCCATCAAAATATTTAACTTTACAAAAATGAAAGAAAAAAATGCTAAAGATTAAGGTTTAAACATAGACCTTATGGAGCTGTCTCTCAGACAGAGATGCCGTTTGTTCCTGCTTTGCTTATTTTAATTGATGTGAAGCAAATTGGAGTATTCATTACTCATACTATATTTAGGTAAAATGAAAAGGTAAAATTAAAGTCACATTTCTGGATTCATAAATAAATCCATATATATTTAGATTCAGATTTAACACATTTAAACGTTTAATGGCCTGAGCTTAAACAGGCAATATGTAGCGAAGTATATCGTCTGCACTCTTGGATTAATGGTCTTTGGATTTGGAGAATTTACTACTTACAAAAGGACCTTATGCTGAAAGACCCCAATCAGGAGACAATGTCCTGATGGCTTTCCACAGAGTCCTGAGAGCCTTTGTTGTTTGACAAAGATGCAGACCACACCAACACAATGTCAGGTTTGTTTGTGGCCCGAACATTTCCTTCACGAAGGATCCTTTGAGGTGGGGTGACCACACGAGGTCAGCCCAGATAAACGTGCATTGATCTAAAACAGGATTGAATTTCACCAGTGAAAAAAACAAAGTCCTCTGTTTCCTACACGGTGTCTATTTATTCTCTCGGCCTGAGAAACCTTGGATGCAGCTCCCATCTTTGCTACAACCCTAACTGCAACTTTCCTCTGGAAATAGCCACAACCCAACCATGAGCCCCTCCCAGAGAGACGAGGAATGAGACGGCATGAACATTTCCAATCATGATCAAAAGTTTACACTTTCACAGATCGATAAATCATGTCATTTCTTTGGGTAAGTTCAAGCTTTTGCAAACAACTGTTTTAAAATATATTACATGTATAAATGTTTAACCCTTACAAAAGATAAAAAAGTGCTGCAGGTTTTCCCTCCCGCACAACAGAGAGCAGTGCGCGTCCTCCTGGACTACTCCCTCCTGGACTACAGCCGAGATGTACAGCACTGCCCCCCCCTCAACAGTCAGGATATAGAGCCCTGCCCCCCCACATTAAAAATACTTCCGAATGTTCAGAATGGAAATACGGATCTCGGTTTCAATCCGTTTCTACTCAGGTCTTTGGTTTAAGAACACAACTTAGACTTTGATTTGGGGTTGGCCATAAGATGGTCTGCTGAAACCAGCTGCCAGTTGGGCCTACCCTGCTTCATGTTCCACAGTGCTGGTCGGCATAATGGCATCGGCTAGAGCAGCGGTACCCAACCACCGGGCCGCAGACCGGTATCGTGAGTCATTCGGTACCAGGCCGCACAGAGAGACGGAATAAAAAAGATTTTGATGATCAGAGTCTGAAAGAAAACCCTTGTCTCTGTCTGTCACTGGCTAGTAGGAGGGAATCAAGTGCAGGGCTCCCCCTTCATGGGAATGAAATTCATGGGAATGACATTCATGGGAATGAAATTCATGGGAATGGCGAGCTGGATTTTTTTACAGACATTGTTTTTAATTATATCTGTACCGTTCGGTGAAAATATTGTTTTACAGTACATCGGTCCGTGGCGCAAAAAAGGCTGGGGACAGCTGAGCTGGAGAGCTGTGCAGATGGCAAAGGCACCCGAGGATTTGCTCCTTTCAAAGCGCTGACTACAGCAGCGGCTGTAAATAAGCCAGAATAGATTTATGACCACTCCCAAATGTCTCTGCAAGGTATCAGGGAGGACCATTAGATACAGTTCTGTGGTTAGAGATAAGGGATTATGCTGGAGATAGAAGCAGAGATACAGATACAGATAGGATGAGAGCGTGAAAGTATAGGTTGACGTGTCTATTTATTATCGAGTCAGAGATTTATGTTTCACTTCGGTGGGATGGTGATAGAGTGGGGCCGGTTTTGGTGGGGGAATTAAACCTAAAAATTAACTTAACACACATTCCACCATTATTCTCTGAATGCTTTTTGCATATACCAAGACTGGAGTGGTGCAGCGGAGAAGCTAAAAATGACAGCTCAGAGTCGTTTTTAAGAGTCAGAGAAGCATATATAATACTGAAAATGCTGACACCTGCATGCCGCAAAGTCTGGCTCGCCTGGATCTGATCATGTGTATTTATTTGGTTCTGCTGTACTTTTAAAGTATAATTAAAATGTTTAAAAGGTGTTTTAAACAATCAATGCACCATTAAAGGACCTAAATAATGTAAAAACAAATTGTCTTCACTTTTTTAAACTCAGTATTTTCTGGCAAAAATGTAATTTTGAATGTTACACAAACCAGAGCACTGGCATTTATTCGCTTCAGCCTCCATCAGTCAAGTCCCTCCCATTCATGTTGAAGTCTCAGCATGGGATGTTCAACATCATTATCAATACGTGGTGTTTATTTAAACACATGAAAACGAAACAAGGCTTGAGGGCCAATACATTTTCTTGTAAATAAACAAAGGACGAACACACAACAAAACTGAAAGTGATGGTGAACCAACAAAGACAGTGCTATTTATAACAAAACTAAAGGCACATGATGTTAATAAGCCCTCATTCCTGGCCAGCCAGGGCACAGGAATGAGACCACACCCAACGATAAAATAAGAGTCATTAACAAAGCTCTAGTGGCCACTGACTAGGACATCACAGTACCCCCACTCCAACGGCGCCACTCCCGGGGCGCCCAAAAGGGCCACCAGGCCCACACAAAAAAAGGAAGAGAAGGAACAGCAGGTGAGGAAGTGGGAACACAACATGGGCTCCACTTGAATACCCTTCCCGTAACATCCAGGGCAGGCTCCCCTCAGTCGTACCTTCCCTCTAGGACCTCCTCTGAGGTGTTCCAGGACCCCGCCAAAAGGGCAGCGATGAAGGTGGCTGCCACCCTGAGGCAGCGGGATTCCCCGCCTCAGGAGTAGGACAAGGTGCCTCAGGACCTGGAGCCTCTGGCATACTGCGGGCTCTAGCCTCAGGGACAGGTGCCTCAGGAATCAGGAATCAGCGGGATCAAGACCCATGAGAGCTGCAGGCAGGAGCCTCTTCAAAGCAGCGGGCAGGAGCCCCTTTAGAGCTGCAGACTCGGGCCATTTACAGCTGCAGGCTGGGACAGTGGGCGGGGCACGGCTTCAGGGATAGAGGACGTCGTGAAAGGCTTTAGCCGTCTAGGGACAGGAATAGTGATCGGTAGCTGACGTGGGACCGGTAGGAAGTAGGAGCCAGCACAGGGGGCTGAGGCTGCAGGGGCGCTAACAAGGGCCTTAATGGTCAGGTGGCCCCTCTAAGGGGCCCAGCAGGTCTTCCAAGGGACCTACTGGCTTAGGAAATGGGACTAAAGACTGTGAGTAGGGACCCACTAGCTCTGGAAAGGGGACTAAGGGCTGTGAGCTGGGGACTAAGAATTCTGGTGAGAGGACTGACCTTCTTGGGGTCAGCCATCGGCTGTTGTCTGCCCTGAAGGGAAACCTTGTGGCTCGGGGGCGGAGCTGGTGGGAAACACTGATCCTCTCGAATTGCAGTGGCTGCGAGACCCTATCGCTCTGCAGCGGCTGCGCACCCAGGGCAGTGCGAAAATCGCTAGGGAGCGTAGGCTTCCTGGACCCTCGAAAGTCTGCTTCAGCTGCTGTTCGGCTTGGTCGCGTGAAGTCGTTGTGGCCGGCGCTCCTCGCCACTTCTACACACTCTGGGTCCTAGTGCCCGAGCCGGCCGAAAGCGAGACTCGCTGTTCCAGCTGAAGGCAACAACTCTGCAAAGGTGAACTGGCTCGTCTTCTCCAGTTCAGCCCCGAGCTGGTTCCAGCTTGCCTCACTCCTGGCAAACTCCACTCTATCCTCGGGCTCATAGCTCAGTCTGCTGTTGGATTGAAAGGTTGGTTCAGCTGTCTAGCAACCACTGACTAGGAAATTACAACGACACCAATAAATTATACTCTTATCACACCGTGTATTTTACCATTAACAAACACATACATACACACATACAATTCACCCCAGTAACATTTGTTGGAAAGTATAGCCCTCAGTTGTTGTAAAATGCACATTATAAAATCTGCTTAATCAGTTGTGACTTTTTGCAAGAAATACTTTTGTTTACATCTTTTGGATCAGTGTTAAGTTTGTCAGTCTGAACACCACGCAAGGCTTCGGTCAGGACCAAAGGAACCAAACTACATGAATAAATGCACCTTTAGTACATTATACAGCAAGTGTTATAATAGACCTCATGGGGAAAAAATAAATAAAATCGGGGTATGGGGCCTTTAAATACTCTGTACTTGTCTCATCTGACAGATAAAATCGAGGGTTCATTCAAGCCAGGATGAAGGATCATGCTCCTGGACCAACAAATATAAATAACTCTCTCTCTCTCTCTCTCTCTCTCTCTCTCTCTCACACACACACACACACAAACACACACTTTTGTAAAAGGTCTGTTTTGGTTCTGTTCTCTTGCTCTGTCCCATCCGCCCCCTCGCTCTGTCACTTTTGCTTTTTTATTTTTAGCTGCATTTTGGCAGCTACTCTTTTTATGGCACATTCACTCTATATGTTTGTTTAAGGAAGTGTCAAAAAAGTGAGGGTTTTGGAGGCCATGTTTGTGTCTAGATAAGATGATGCAGAGCTAGCAGCCCATGAGGCCCATATAACACTATAATTAGCCCCAGGCGGACAGCTTTAATGAGCGGGAGGTCTAACTGTGGAAAGGTTCTAGTTCAGATCACTGCGTAAGGCTTGTGTTTATTTCAGTGTGTGGGTTTTAATCTGCGTCTCCGAGGACGGCTGGTCAGCACTGATTATAGTAACAACCCCCATACCATTGCTAAATAACAGTCATCCATGCCAAAGTTTGTTATTTTATTCAAGGGCTATATATACTCAAAGCCGAAAATGACAGCCAAGGAGTCTTGCTTTGTTTTTGAGGAAGAGTGCAGCTGGGATGGCCAGTGTGACGGGAGTTCCAGCAAAGACAGGGGTCTTATTTATTCCTCATTAACATCCATTTCGCAAATAAAGATTAACCACAAATTTACCGCAAATGTCACCGAGTACATCATTGTACATCGTGCTCAGTATTCATGACAGAATTTGGTCAAAATGTGCTTTTTGGTTATTATTTTTAATAATAATATTAATGATGATTATTATTATTATTATTATTATTAAATACAGTAATCCCCAAGTTTTACGTGGATCAGGAGTCGCAGATTCAGTCACACACTGTCACGGTCCGGTCAGTGGCCGGTTAGGGCCACTGCTTTTGTGATCATTCCAGTCAGTTTTTGCTCTGTTTTCAGTTCTGTGTTCTGGGGGGCTTTTATTTTGAAGTGTTTTCTGGGGTTTGCTCTGGTCACGTGTCTGTCATGTGTTCCTGTGTCATGTGCTTCTTAGTTGCATCTGTTTTGTGTTAAGGTCCTGATGTCTCTGTGTATTTAAGTCTGTCGAGGTTAATCCCTCCCCCTGTGTCCATCGCCTCGTGTTGCCTGTGTCCTGTGACCCGTTTCCTGCTTATTCACGTTCCTGGTATCTGGAGGCCCGTGTGCCTGTTTAAGTTCCGTTTTGTTTTTCTGTTTGGCTTAAATAAAGAAGCCACAGCATGGACGCCTGCCTGCCAGCCTGGCCCTTCCTCCGAGGTAGCTCCGGGTTGGGGGTTAGCCCCCCCTCCCGTGACACAGAGAGCCAAACTGATCGTTTTATGCGTAAATCTCCACAACGTGGAAACTGCAAATATTTTCAATATGTTTGCAAATGGCAATATGTTTTTTTTACTCATTTTAGTTAAACAAAATATATAATTTACTAATAACACCGGAGGCCGTTTGGGACTTTTCTGGAGCGCCTGGATTGCCTGTCCGCCATGTATACATTTTCTTTAAGGGTAATGTATTAAGCTGAATTTAAACCTCTCTCTCTCTCTCTCTCTCTCTCTCTCTCTCCTTCTCTCTCTCTCTCTCTCTCTCTCCCTCTCCTTCTTTCTCTGTCGGCATCTCAGCCGTGCACCGGGCGGTTCGGGACCTTACCAGGGAGGCAGATTGCCGGTCCGTCCCTGTGTATATTTTCGTTGAGGGTAGTGTATTAAGCTGAATTTAATCCTCTCTCTCTCTCTCTCTTGCTCTGTCTCTCTTTCTCTCTCTTTCTCTCTCTGTCACGGCATCTCGGCATGGCATCTGTATACATTTTCATTAAGGGTAATGCCGATATTCA
The DNA here is from genome assembly GCA_037974465.1 of Brachypetersius altus. NCBI lineage: Eukaryota > Metazoa > Chordata > Actinopteri > Characiformes > Alestidae > Brachypetersius > Brachypetersius altus. The sequence goes on from JBBPDB010000108.1 coordinate 27,963,864, forward strand.
ATTCTTCATGTATTTTAGTGCCAATTATTAATACTGTAAATTAATAACTGTAAAAATGATTGGTGATTACTCGTATATTCTACTATATTTTTATTTTATATACATTAAATTATTACTGTATTTACCTGCTTATACAAAAGAAAATGACCGCGCATGCTGTCCCGGCTGACAGAAATATTTGCAAATTTCTTACGTATAAATAATAAAGGACTTTTCTTATCTCATCTTAAAAGCCAATAGTTTGTCCTGCGTACATTTGCCCACAGATTTCACAGCTTTATTCAAAATATATGAATGAAAGCAAATCACAAAATGGGTCACATGAACACGAAGTATTTTACATCAGCTTAAACATTTCAAATGCTCTGTTCTACATTTTACTGCAGTTAATGCTAAAGCTTTGGCCCAGTGACTCTCAAGGACACACAGACCTCTGAGCACATAAAGAACGCTGAGTATGGAAACACTGCTGATAGAAAACTTTGTATTCAACTACAACATTCTAAAGCCAATTCTGTGTACACTTTCACCCAACTGCCATTTGATCATTGATAAGATTATTATGTATCTTTTTTTTTTCACCTGTATCTTTATTGGGTTTTCACAACAGAAAAATATATAGTTTCAAGACAATTATGCAATTACCAGAATGAGTGAACCACCCATCCGGCCCCAACCACACCCCGCAAAAAAAAAAGGAAAAGGGAAAGCTCTACATCAGTATTATATGAAACAATAATAATAATAATAACAATAGTATTAGCTTGTCTCTAAGGATGAAAGTGAGTTCACAAAGGAGACGACAGGATCCCAGGTCTTGTTAAATTTATCAGGGCAACCCCTAGTACTGTACTTAATTTTTTCCAGGTAGAGAAAGGCCATTGAATCTTTTAACCACGATGTTGTAGGCGGAGGTTTTGGATCCTTCCACTGTAACAGTATACGTC
>JBBPDB010000108.1:27984756-27995748 GCA_037974465.1 Brachypetersius altus
TGTGAGCATATTTACTGTACAAAACTTGTCAGTGAACTATGAGGGCAAAAAAATAAATAAAATAATCGTTCATTAATCGTAATTGAGTTAAAATGTTCAATTAATTGAGATCTTATTTTTAAGCCAAATCGCCCAGCCCTACGCTCCAGTTGTTGGTTGGCCTGCTCTGTCTGACCATTCGTCTGGGGATGGTACCCAGACAAAAGACTGGTGGTAGCGTCGATCAGACGGCAGAAGGCCTTTCAGAACCTTGCCGTGAACTGGGGTCCTCTGTCCTTGGGGAACCCATGCAGGCAGACTACGTGCTCAATGACAAGTTCTGTGGTCTCCTCAGCAGAGGGGAGTCAGGGCCACCAGGTGTACAGCCTTGGAGAAACGATTCACGATGGTGAGGATGGTGTTCTTGTCATTAGATTCTGGGAGGCCAGTCACAAAATCCAGACCAATATGTGACAATGGGCGATGCGGGACAGGTAAGGGCTGGAGTTCAGCGGACAGGCCTTCATGTAAACCAGTACATCTTTACGGATGGTGGGGCACCAGAAAGCCCGTTGAAGGAGAGAGAAGGTACAGTTAGTGCCAGGGTAGCCAGTCATGGCTGAAGAATGGGCCCATATGAGAGCCTTTTGACGCACCGTGTGTGGCACGTACAGCTTCCCAGGTGGAGTGTCATCATGAGGGGCATCCAAGGTCTGTTCCTGGCGGATCCTGTCTTCTAGCCCCCCCTGGAGAGGAGCCAGGATGAGATGAAGTGGCAGGACAGGCGCAGGTTCTGTGACTCTCAGCCTGATGTTGACATGAGAGTGCGTCAGCCTTGATGTTTTTGCGCCCTGGGTGGTAGGTGATGTTAAACTGAAATTGTTCAAAGAACTGAGCCCACCGGTTCTGATTGTCCGTCCAGACCATGAATGGGTCACCACTGCCCTGGAGCCAGTGACGCCATTCTTCCAGAGCCCACTTGATGGCAAGCAACTCATGGTCCCCCACCCCATAACGTTGTTGCATGGGATTGAATTTTCTGGAAAAATAACCACAAGGATGTAAGTACAGGGTGGTTTGGTGAGTGGGAGTGGATGACGGTTCTTTACAGTGATGTTGTTTAGCCCCCGATAGTTGACACATGGACGGAGACCCCCATCTTTTTTCTTAACAAATAAGAACGACGTTGACGTCTGGGGCCTCGGACTCCCCAGAGCACATCCCAGTCTGAGCCACGAGACAAAGCTCCTGACAGGTCAGCCCCCATTGAAGAATCTTGTGCTGAGACCAGGGGATGAGAGGATCATGCTGAAGAAGCCAAGGATGATGGGAGATAAGGTGAGGTTGGTGATGTAGAAGTGGTCGTCGATGATGAGTCGAATGGATCGGGTGTAATGAGTGATGGAGCTGTTGGATAAGGGGTGACCGTCTACGGCTGTGATATGTACAGGCTGGGATAACACCTCCTTTTTGATCCCCAGTTGGGCAGCGAATTTGCGAGGAAATTATCAGCTGCCCCTCAAATCAACAAAGGCGGAGGCACTGATCCGTTTGTGACCCAGCTGGAGACCTACCTGTACAAAAAACTGAGAAACAGCCGGTGGACAGGAGGTGAGTTCCACCCCCTATTCACCTGGTCTGACCGTTTCCCGGACAGAGAAGTGAATCCTATTTGCATGGGTTCCCCGGCTCCAGGTGAGTGGGCCTCGGAGACGGGTGGTGGTATGCGGATGGTGGAAACAGTGCCTCCCTCCGGTGGGCGTGTCCGCGGCGCGGGTCTGGGCATGCCGGCAAGACGAGGATCTATCCTCAGGCAGAGCTGGATGAGTGCATCGAGTGAGTTGGGGAGTTGATGAGCCGCCAGCTCGCTCTTCATACAAGAGGACAAGCCTTCGTAATAGGCGGTCCTTAGAGCGGCGTCACTCCACGTAGTCTGGACCACCAGTGTCCTGAACTCGGCTGTATATCTGCTCACGTTCCGGACCCCCTGCCAGTGGTGATACAGCCGGGAATCCACCACCACCTCACTCTCCTGATGTTGGAAAGCGAATTTGAGCTGGCAAGTAAACACTTCATACGAATGAGCGGTAGTTGCGTTGGCTCTCAAGACCGCTGTAGCCCACTTGGCTGCTTGCTTGGTGAGGAGGGACGTGAGTTCCATGCGACTCGATGGGTAGTGCTGTAACTGGAACTCAAAGACAAGGGAGAGGTTGGTTAGAAAAACATTGCTTCGCCCATCCACTCCATTTGTTTTCTCGGGTAGAGACATTTTGGGAATAATACTGGGTTTAGGTGAAGGAGAAGGTGAAAGTGACGGAACCATATGCCTCTGGGACAGGGGCTCGATCAGCCGACGGACTGGGAAGTGTCTGTTGCAGGATTTAGATTTAGACAGATTTGTGAACAATATTTGAGTAATGGGTCTTTTGTGTATGTTGAAAATGTTTCAGGCCTTTGAGTTCAGCTCATGAAAAATGGGAGCAAAAGCAAAAGTGTTGCATTCATATTTTTGTTCAGTATGTACAGCAGGTTATTCCAGCTTAGTGACATAGCAAAGTGTAAAACATGAGGATTTTTGTGAATATTTAAATATCATTTGTTATAATTGCTACAAAAGAACGTATTTGTGGGCAGGTTATTATAAATGCCATTGTGGTAACACACACAAACACACGCACACACGCACACACACACACACACACACACACACACATATTCCCTCCTGCAATATATAAACATGGATTCTCTGGACAATACTCCGTTGGGAAATATTTCTCTGTTGGAAGGTATTTCTGTCACCGTGTTTGACAAGTACCACCAACCTAAACATGTCGCCCCCCAAATATACCTCTTCATGTCAACAGTATTCGATAATGACACTGGGCTCTTTCTGCAGGATGTGCTTTGTTACACTTCGCACAAGGATTTGGTTTGAGGAACAAAGTGTCAAAGGGTTTCTTAGTCAGACCAAGCTTCTGTGAGATGTGCTGAATCAACAAGTCAGACCCATAGTGGCGCCCTTAGAGTGAGAAGTCTGGAACCATCCCTAGGCGTTACATTCCTGGCTGCCTGCTGATTCACAGAGATAAAATGTAAAAAATATGTGTGGTTCCATTTGCAAATATTTTTGGAAATAAACTGGAAATAAACTGAGAAATAAGCTGAGAAATGTGGAGCTTGGTATTGACTGATTGGATACTTGGCACTGGAAGGAATAATGCAGACAACATCATGATTTTGATTGACAGCAATAATCATTTTGCCTGTTTGATTGGTTAGGCCTGTAATGAATCACACCTACCTGTGGCTTTGCTGTTGGGTCTTGTGAGGTGATGGTAAATACGCAAGTTGTTTTTCATGTTCATCCAGGGTTTTTTCCTCCCTTGGAACACTCTTTCTCATTTAGCACATTTGACAGCTTCTTAGAGTACAGTAATTGAACATTTCATAATCTTGCATGTTTTATTAAGCATGTCCACACCAGCTTTCATCTTTTTCTAAAGTTGCCTTTTGAATTATTGCTTATGGCAAAATGTTTTAATTAGCGCCCCAGGCCGCGTGCACTCAGTGCAATGAGGGAGCTGTTCCCAAAGCAAGCTCATTATTTTATTAGCCACGTATTTCAGAGGGTACTCAGGCAACCCTAATTCATTCGAAAATATCTCAAACATGCATCAGTATAACCTCCACAAATTACAAGCATTAATTACCAAGGTCAGCACTGTGCATCGGTATGAGCTGCACTAGCTTTTATTGACTGATGCTGGACCACTGGGGAGCTAAAAGATTTCAAATATGCTATATTTTAATGAAATGGTACAGCATGTACTCTGAAAGGCAACAATGGAAAGAATGCTTTCCAAGTTTCAAAGGATTTCGCGTTCACGTTTTCTGAATTAAAAGAAGCAAAGGCATCTGCCAGAAATGGAAATTGCAAGAATTGTAACCACTGACACTGGCAGCAATCCACCTTGCATGTTAATAAATGGGAGGTGTATGATATACACTGAAACTGCATTTAGACTTGATGTGTTGCCGGAGGGTTAAACACACTCTTGACGGGATACACACCCTCTTATTTTCCTGTCTCCTTATCCCCTGGAGGTGTTGTGTTCTGCTTCATGCTGACGCTGATGTAAACCGGGAGGCTATGACACTTTCTTGGCACAGCATACATGCTGCTGCCTCTCAGCGATATCCCATCACTCATCCTGCCTGGAACTAACCTGATACAACCCCGCTCAGCCATGGCACAACATGCGGAAGAGCTCCGTGGTGTCTCCATCTTATGGACAGCAGACATGACCCTGGAAATAATCTGCTGATTGAGAGACTGAGACTGATAGTCATGTCTGGACACGCGAGGTGCCTTTTTCCCCTGTGTCTTGTGTGTATGTGTGTATGTGTGTGTGTTTTTTCTTTTTTCTCCTCTTTCTCCTGTCCTCGGGGGGCAGCACACGGTCCATGAGGCCCCCATCCTGCTGACTATCGATTGGCTGGTGTCATAGGGCTGTGACCGTGGACTCCGGTACCGGCGTTTGAGTCCAGTGGCTAGCGAGTGCAGCGAGGCGCGAGAAGCCCTGTCGTGGTTAATGAGACGGATGAGCAGGGCGTGGTAGAAAGGAGCAGTGTGGGGAGAGGTGAGATGGACCTATTGACACTGAGACACCCTGCAAACCCCAGCCGGCTTACAAGGAGTGAGAGTGGGCCAGTCGAGTGCCAAGGGGGGCAGAAGTTGGCCTGAGGTCTCTGTGTTTTTGCTTTTAGGTCCTTCGCCACATTGGAGGACTCTGACGTGAGGTGCTGCGCATTAGACGATTGGTGGGATGGATGGACATGTGAGCACGCTGTGAGGAGCCAGTGGAAAAACGACGAGATCGATGTGGAAGGTAAACATATCACCCAGGGACTGTGTGTCGAACACGAGAGACAATGGGTGCTGCCAGAGGGGTTTGAGTTGAATTTTTTTGGTTTATTTATTTTGTTTCAAGATGTGCCTTGTGATAGCAGCAAGGCCCAATAGCCAATATGTTTTTTGTTATATTCTTTCTCCTTTTCTTTTCTTTACCCACCTTATTGATGGTTTTGTTAGGTTTGGGTTGCATGTGTGTTGATGACTGTGTTTGTCTCCTTTTCCCCCTTTTGTGATAAAAACCTATATGTGTGCAGTGACACTATCACTGGAGTGGAGTTTAGAGAGCTAAATCTATTTGCTGTGATTAGAGGGTGTCATGCTGCATGCTAGGATACTTGTTATAAAACACTGTGTGTTGGTGGGGATTCGGACCAGAGAGAGCCTTAACGTGGAGACAGTCAATAAAGGTGTATGTAAACATATTTTCTGTCTGAGAGTGGTTATTCTCCATTGTCTGTCGCCCAAGAGATCCAAAGGGTTAAAAAACAAACTTATAGTAAAACCAAAATAATTAACGGGTTGGGGCCTGTTTACCCCGGGTTCCCACAACCTAAACTTGGTGTAGTCAGCAAGGATCTCTTTTAGCACAGCAATGGGGGAGAATCAGGAAGCAGAGATAGGTTCTGCTGGTTGGTTTCCCTGGTTCCTGGGTGGTTCATGGTTGACCAAGTTCAGTGGGTCAGTGAAAGCTACATTTAAAGAACGGAAACGGACCATTGAGGTTGGCATCCGCACTCACCCTCACAGCTATACAGCAGGTCAACTTTGTGCTCTGTGCTCTAGCACATCCTCAGTGCTCTAGCACATGCCAGGATAGAAGTTACGTTTCTTGGGGAAGAACAGAAATACACGGCAGTTAAAATTCTGACTTTCCTCAAAGGGTTATACAGGATATAGGACTGGTCTGGCTGAGGGCAGATTTTCATACATGTAAACAGCAGCCTGGGGAGAGGGTGGGATCGTTCATCCTCTGCCTTTGGGAGTGTCATTTTAGGTGGCACCAGAAAGAACCCATGAGGGAAGGGGAGGATGACGATGCCCTGAGGAGCCAAATAATTGCCAGTCTCCACAGCAAGTCACCCTTTTTAGTCTGTTCGCCACTGAGATTCCGTGGCTGACCCTTAAGGCGTTGAACGTGTTGTCCTTCCCATATGTGGGCTATGCAGTGCTGGACTTCATGGTTGCTGGTGTAGAGGTTCCCCAGTAGGGAGTAGTGATTGTGGAGGACCAGCACCTGCTAGCCCCATGCGGGATCTTGGGGATGAATTTTGTCAGACACTGTTGGGAGGTGCTGCAGGCACAGGGTGGCTCCCAAGTTTATTTGTTTAAAACTACTCTCTCCAAGGGTGATCGGCAAGCCTAGGACCAGGCCTTCTCGGTGTGTCGGCCCCTTGAGGCTGGGACTCTGCTGGTCCCTGTGGAGTTATTGGCTTGCCTCAGGGTGGAGCAGCCGAGGTTGCTGCGTCCCGTTAGCGAAGGAATCGTATGGGTGAATGTGCCTGAGGGCTTGCTGCAAGAGGGTAACCTGGTCTCAGTCATAGACTACCAGAGCAGCCAAAAAGTGTGATGTGTGGGTCGAGCTGTGGCCCATGTGAGAGGGGGGAAAGTACCCCTCAGAGTGTGTAACTCTCTGCGCCGCTGAGCTCCCGGTGCGACTTCCCCTTGCACTGGTCATGAAGATGGATCCAGATAGTATGCAACCCCCATGCGAGTTAGTGCTTCGCCCCCCAAGAGAAGGAGTGGTGAAGGTGGAAGTAAGGCCCATGACTGGGGCCCCTCCTGAAAAGCTGGAGCTGCTGGCAGAGAAGGTCGTGGCTGTAGAAGCTGCTGGTCTGCTGGAGGGGAGTGTTTGCCCAGGGCTAAGAGGATCATGGGAAGATGTATCACCACATACCACGGGCACTGCTGCCCCTTTCAAGAATGTTATTAGCCAGTTCCCCCAAGCCTGTTCGGGAACTGAGGATGAAGCTGAAGTCCATGCTGGAGGGAGGTGTGGTGAAAGAGAGCTCCAGCCCCTGGGTGGCTCTGGTGGTTCTGGTGAAGAAAAAAGATGGTTCATGATAGTTCTAAATGGAAACTGATCGCAGTGACCCACAAGGATGCCTACCCTAATCCACGTATCAAGGAGTCTCTCACGGGGCTAAAGAAAGCTGCCTGGTACTCAACCCTGGATCTGGCAAGTGGCTAGGTCCATCCAGAGGACAAGGAAAAGAGTGCCTTCGCCACCCCCCTTGGACTCCACCAGTTTGAACGGATGCACTTTTGCTTGTGTGATTGTGAACTCGGGTGATTTTAGATTTCACCTACACCACCTTGAGAATGTATTTCAGAGACTGGAGGCTCATGGACCGAAGCTGCAGCCTGAGAAGTGTCGGCTGTTTCAAAGGGCGGTACATTACTTGGGCCATGTGGTAAGTCAAGAGGGTGTGACCACTGATCCGGACAAGACAGAGGTGGTCCAGTGATGGCCGCAGTCGGTCATGGTGAGAGATGTGCATTCCTTTCTGGGGTTTGTTGGCTATTACAGGCAGTTCACCCCTGGGTTCACTCAGAATAAACGTTCTGTGGGCTGCTGCATGGAGTGGGTGCAGCCTACTGTCAGAAGGTGGACTGGATGGAAGACTGCCAGCGGGCCTTTGAGGAGTTGAAGCAGGCCCTGGTCCAGGCCCTGGTCCAGGCCCTGGTGTTGGCTTACGCCAACTATACCCTGCCGTTCTGCTTGTATACTGATACAAGCTTCCAGGGGTTGGGAGCTTTGCTTACCCAGTTACAAGGAGGATGAGTGATTGCTTATGTGAGCCAAGGGTTGCATGAGGCTGAAAGGAATGATCAGAATTGTAGTGCTGTCAAGCTGGAGCTGTTAGCACTCAAATGGGCAGTGGTGGAGAAATTTAAGGACTACTTGTGGGGAGCAAAGTTTGTAGCCTTCACTGACCATTGCCCTTTGCTCCATTTGAAGACAGCCAAGCTGGAAGAGGTGGAACAGTGATGGGCGGGCCAGCTGGCCTTGTTTGACTTTGAAATCCAACACAAGCCTGGTAGGGAGCATCAGAATGTGGACGCCCTGACTAACAAAGAGTGGGAGGAACGGTAGGGTCAGGACCCTGATGTGGCTCAGGGGAGAGAGTGGGTGGCCATGGGGTTCCAGCCCACCCTGGATTAGCAGAGGCCTTGTCAGCTACAGGCCAGCGCTTGTGGGGAGAGAAAGAAGATCTCCAGGTAGAGCAAGGGAGATCCAAAGTGGATCTTAGGAGGCAACACTGATTTACAGTCTACACTCTCTAAGTGACAATCAGTGCTGCCTCCTAAGTGGACAGTGTGATTTCACAGACGTGTGATTGACTTGAAGTTACATTGTGTCGTTTAAGTGTTCCCTTTATTTTTTTGAGCAGTATATTTTGGTTTTATATTTTGGTTTTACTGTAAGTTTACTGTAAGTATATATAACGGGTTGGGGGCATGTTTACCCCGGGTTCCCACAATATTTCTGTGCCATTCAAAATAAAAAGTTTTGCACAGTACAGTCAGTATTGCATTAAAACAGGCTCATCTAAAGTGGGTTACAGGCAAAAAACTCAGAGACAGTCGTCAAATGTGTCTTGGAGAAATGTATGTATTCATGACATGTAGGCTCTTGCTGGAGCTTTGAGTGATCAAGTTTGAATCTCTTTTAAAACCTGCACGATGCTTATATACAATACCAGAGAAGTGACCAGATGTCACTGCTGTAATGGTATCATTTGCTATGGAAGAACAAATTTCTGCGTGGAGCACACATAGGCCTTATGAAATAACACCAAAATGCAGCGGGTAAACATATGTAATGGTGAAAAAAAAACTATAGCCAAAAGGACCCTGATTTATTTCACCTGTGGCATGGAGTCATAATTTTGATGCAATGGAGGAAAAGACAAGCTCCCCAAAGCCCTTTTCATTTTTGAGGTTGTGAAAAATGACACGACAGAATTGAGGAGGGAGTTGAACGTCCCAATACCAATGATTGATTCTATCTACGAAACTGTAGGACGCACTGGCTAACACAGCCAGCCCAATTATCTGGCATTCTTCCAGGTCTGATGGGATGGGGCATATTTGCACAGAGCCAATAGATTGAAAACAATCTAGGGCTTTAATCTTTGGGGTTATCAAAGCCATGATCAGTAATTACTACTGACTGTCAATTTAGCATCAGCCTACAGGTTCAGGACGAAACACTGCAGTCCCTTCTACTCTGCTCTAGAACTGTGTAGTTATTGCTGCACAATGTCAAGCCACATATAGACACTGATGTTCTGCTTCATTAGCTACATCTCATATTTATACATGTTGTCCATTTTATCAGTTCCATCTACCAACCATACACATACACGTTCCACCCCCCACCCCCAGGGGACTTTCCTGAAGGTAGTAATCTACGAAAGGAGAAGATAACGGAGCTGAGACAGTCTCTGTTCACCAAACCTACGGAGAAGGCCAATGCAGCAACAGAGGCCTCGTTTAAAGTGGCGCACATCTTAACGAAGCACAAAAAGCCCTTCACCGATGGCGGGATAGTAAAGGAGGCTGTGACCGCGGGGGGGCTGAGACGTTATTCAGGGACCACAAAAGTAAGACAGACATTTTGTCTGCTATTTCCGATGTACAACTTGATGCAAATAAATGCATACAAAAATACAAAATGCAGATGCAGTCGAATTAAATATTTTTTTGTTGTTTTAATACAAAATGTGAGTCGTGGAGGCCAACAAATAATTAATGTTCAGGCAAAACATTCAGTTTTCTGGCTTAATCGGTTTGTTTGGGTTGAAATAAACTATGAGAATAAACCTTACAAAAATGAGAAGCTCTCGGCCATTTTCATTTGGTAAAAGTAGCTCTCAGAGGTAAAGAGGTTGGAGAGCCCTGTGCTGTGTAATATGTTTTCAATAGGATTGCAGTCTGGTGAGTCTATAGTATATCATTTACTCACTCAGTCACCGCTCGTGTCCTTTGAATACTGAAGAGTATTATCATGCATGGAGAGAGCACTCAAATCAGGATGGAATGCTGTTTCTGTTCCTGCTGACTCTCTAATTCCCTGCAATTATATTTTCAGTCACCTGAGGAACAGCTGGTCCTCTGTTTTTCATTACATTTCATATTAATGCCCAAAATCACACTCAGCCACACTCTCCAACCCTGTTTCCAGTCTGTCTCATCTAAATGAGTCTGTCACAAAGTACAGTCCCTGGCAAGCACAAATGTCACGGTCAGATGATCAGGACATCTCTAGTTCAATTCCTGGTGATGCCACAGTCATCAATGGCTAATATAACAGAATTAGCAACAAGTGTTCTCCGAGCGTGTTGAGTTGTCCAGTGATGTTAGGTTCTGCTATATCGGCTTACAGTGGGCCATTTCGCACTCTCTTGCATTCCCACTTATGGATGGCTGTGGAATCATTGGAAAATGAACTCACAGTCTATAAATCTATCGAAACTAGTTAGACTGGTGCACGTGATATTAGCTTTTTTATTTCTGTTCTTATTTACAGTCCAAGGGTGGGATTGTGTTTCTGTGTTAGAGACTGGCAAATTGGGTAAGAAGTGCACAGAAACAGAAAGTGCACAGATGTGAGATGTGTGTTGTGATTCTCGGTTACAATCCAATTACTCAAAATGACCCGCCATATTTAAGTAAGGGTTAAGGGGGTTGTGCGGGTGGACGGCCGGAAGAGGTCGTCCTCATTTCTGTTAGTGGTGGTGGGTTTTGGTTAAGAGAAATCACCTGTGTTTCGTTTAAGGTTAGATGTGTGTTTGGTGATTGGTGGACCTGGGTGGTCAGTCCACCATTACATTGTGTGTAAAGCCTTCTTTGTGTTCTGGTTTGAACAGAAAACGTACAGTGGAAGACTGCCTGTCTTCCGGCTCTTATTTGGGAGAGAGTCGGGGACCTAACCATTTATGTCACGACTGAGGGGGCTAGTCCTCCTCAGCCGTGAGCTTTCTCAGGGCATGGAGCACACAGGAAGCCAGGGATCCCTGCAGAACGTGGTTTTATTCAAAAGAAAAACAAAACAGAACATAAACGGGCGCGAGGGCCACCAGGAATCAGGATTC
>JBBPDB010000108.1:27995848-28006437 GCA_037974465.1 Brachypetersius altus
GATACTCAGCAGATAAACAGCAGATACTCAGCAGATACTCAGCAAATACTCAGCAGATACTCAGCAGATACTCAGCAAATACTCAGCAGATACTCAGCAAATACTCAGCAGATACTCAGCAGATACTCAGCAGATAAACAGCAGATACTCAGCAGATACTCAGCAAATACTCAGCAGATACTCAGCAGATACTCAGCAAATACTCAGCAGATACTCAGCAAATACTCAGCAGATACTCAGCAGATACTCAGCAGATAAACAGCAGATACTCAGCAGATACTCAGCAAATACTCAGCAGATACTCAGCAGATACTCAGCAAATACTCAGCAGATACTCAGCAAATACTCAGCAGATACTCAGCAGATACTCAGCAGATAAACAGCAGATACTCAGCAGATACTCAGCAAATACTCAGCAGATACTCAGCAGATACTCAGCAGATACTCAGCAGATACTCAGCAGATACTCAGCAGACAGGCTGGTCTCTAAAATGACTTTGCGCAGGCTTTGCTCATGAAAATACTCAGACAGAGCTGTTTGTGGGTGAATTGCAGCCCTGTTAAAACCCAAAACAGCTATTAAAACACATCGCTATTTTAAGACATTCATAAGTCAACGTAACGTTTGTTAATGTAACGAGGCATTATTTAAAGTTATTTCTATCGGCCTTCTATCTCTTCTGTTTCTGTTGAACTGTTTCCATACAGAGCTGGTAGTGATTTCAAGAACAAAACGTTGAAGGAGGTGTTTTTTAGATTTACCACCATTCTCTGGTCATTCTGCATAATAACAATGTAGCCCCAGGTCTAGTAACCCATACAATACTAGATAAAGTCAGCATCTCTACTATTAACCATTTATCAAACCAATCTGAAGGACTTTTACTTTGTTTTTGTCTCAATACTAGTCATACACATAATTTTATATTTAGCTCAAAATGGTTTTACGGATGCACTACTTAACTTTTACACTGGGAAGGTTCTTATGTGGACAGTATTGTGACCTAATGTTTAAAATAGAACAGTTCAATAAAACCTCTGGAATAAAGGCCCCCTTTCTTCACCAAAGACTAAGTCAACAACTGCACAGAACAAACTACTGTAATGGAATATGGTTTGATTATGTAATATAAGCTACTAATTCCTTATTTTAAGGATATTTTCACATTCAGTCACTCATTGTGAAGCCGCTGTGCCTTGTGCTCAAAATGACATTAATCTAATCTGGATTGTTCCACAAACTGGTATCAGGTTAGTTACAAAATATTAACCAGCACTAAATATAACAAATATTTTAACATGTATTTTCGGTCAAATTAAAATCCAAGGAAAGTCATGGAGAGAGTCAGAAAAGTTCTAAAAGTCAGACACAAGGCCGTCCCCTCGTTTCCTGCATTGATTTATTGACATTGACAACTGTATTACTGCTTTTAATTATAGCTACAGTAGAGTCTCCAGGTACAATCTACCAATCACACACGCAGAAAATGAGGTTATTTGTTCTAGCATGGCCTGACACATTGATTAATTTGACAATTGTCCCCAGTGTCAAGTGTAACTACAAGTCCAGGTAGATAAGAATGTTATTGCAGATGATTATATTTCTCCTGACCCTGCGGCAAGAACAGCCGTATATATTAACAGTTTCCTTTCCTTTCTCCGTGAGCAGGGGCAGGTTACGGCTGTGTGGGATTCAGCACTGCTGCTGCGGGTTTGTGAATATTTTCTGTGGAGTTATTAGTAAAAAGTGAGGAAGGACGGCTGTGGTTATGGCTTTGCTCTTTAAAGTTTTTGTCTTCAGATTTAGGTTTTGATCTTCAGTTCACAGCACGATACAGCGGGCCGTAAATCCACCATGTAACTAGTTTAGAGAGTTCAGAGTGTATTTGATGTGGGAGATGTTCACAGCCAGAGGAATACAGCCAGACAGTGGGGAGACGGTGTAGTGTTACTAGTGCCGCAGATCATTAGCGTTTTGAGGAATCAAACACAATCTTTAACCTTTTGTTCCACAATTTCTGTTCAATATATTAAAACAAATATTACATTGTAATTAATGCAGCGCAACGATTAAAATTCTTAATCATGATTAATCGCATTGTTATACACAAAATTGAGAAATTAATTCAAAAGTAATGTATTGTGCACATTTATTTAGAAGTAACTGCTGATGAACAAAAGCGCAATAACATTTGGCTTCCAAGCAACAGCAAGTTAACATTTATAAATCTGCATTAACACACGATAAAATAATTGTCGGCGTTATGTAAATAATGTGTTAATGTGATAATAACACCCAGCAATTATTGTAACGTATTACAACTAACCTAATTATGCTCTGCTCACAGCTGAGAGCAGTTGCTAAAATTCTGTTCTGAATTTTGTTCAGACTGTGTCATTGTAGCTGTTTAACACTAGGCCAGTTGCCATCAGGCTAATGTTAGCTCCATTATACAAAAAATCTGTGCTTGTAGTTTGACCATGTGAATTGAATAACATTTGAAACATTTAAAAATTAATTTATCGACCACAGTTTTACATTAGACTTCATGGGAGACTAACATGTGCTAAACTGTTACTAATGTAACCAGGGCTCATATGTCCATATAGGTGAACAATGCAGTTAGTTTAAGGAAGGGTGGGAAGAATTTGACCCCTGCAAATATGACAGGCCTAGAGAACTGCCAAACTGACAATGCCCAACAGTATTCTATCAGAACATTATCAAAAGCTGCTGAACTTGCGATGTGGGCTCACAGTACAGTGTTTTTTATAGAATGTCCACCTTCACAACTGTGACTAAAAAAGAACACCGCCCCCGTTCCCCTTCCACATCACAACCCCACTGTCTCTGTGGTGGGGCTGACTCCCCGTCAGCCTGGGCGACGTGGTTCCGCGGCCCCGGTCTCTCACCGTGGGGACTCACAATATCCAGGGCAGCAACCCCGCCTCCTGGAAGTCCTTCGGCCGGCAGGGTGCTCTCTGTTCCAAAGTCCAGGCCCGGCACCCCGGGAGTTACTGCGCACCCCACCGGGCGTCTCCCAGCGGGGTCGCTGCTGTGGTCAGGGAGACGGGCCCCAGTGTGGGCCTGGGCTCGCTGGCAGGCGTGCAGGCAGGCAGGCAGCCCCCTCCGGGAGGCTGGACGGGCCCCACCGCGGGCCCCTCACTGGCAGGCGTGCAGGCAGGCAGGCAGCCCCCTCCGGGAGACTGGACGGGCCCCTCGCTGGCAGGCGTGCAGGAGAGGGCAGGACAACCGCGCCGCGTTGTGCGAAGGTCGCGGTTGTAGTGGCCCAGCCCTTGTAGGCTGGGTAGAAGGCGCTCGGGACCTTCCCCGGAGGAGCTTCGGGAGGCGGTTCGGGAGCGAGCTGGACAGCGCTGGACCGGGCGGACCTTCTCCTCGCTGTCTGACTCTCCGCTGCACCGCAACTCGCAACTCAGACACCGACCTCTCGTCGACTCTGTCGCGAGTCCAGTCACGCTGACCTCAACCCAGCCGTGGTCCTTGACCAGGGCCACGTTCAGCTCTCCGCGCACTAACGCCTCCACGAACTCCCCCCAGTCGTCTCCCTGGAGAGGTCTCGCGCCTTTCAGTCCTTTTGGTTGATGAGTCGATCTGTCACGGGTCGGGCCACAAGGCCCAGACTCGGAGCTACCTGGAAGTGCGGACCAGGAACAGGCAGAGAGACAGGGATCCATGATGCTGTGACTTTTATTAACACAAACAGAAATGAACAGACACGGTGGCCAACAGAAGAACAAAACAGACTCCTTCAACTCAAGTAAGCTCTAAAGTGATTGACTCATAGAGAGTGACACACAGACTGGAACTTAAATACAGACAGTGATCAAGGGGGAACAGAAACAGGTGAGCACAACACGTGACAACCCAGAACATGTCAAAATAAAAGCCCCAAAAACCCAACAGAGACCCACACGAAACAAAACAGAACAACAGTGGCCTCCAGCGGCCACCAACCGTAACAAGGATAAATAAGATGCTGTCATAACTTTGTTTAAAGTTCCATTATTTTGGTATGTTTTGCTGAGATTAAGGAAAATACATGGAAATTAGAGAAGACAGCATGACTTACAAAAACAACCTGGGGTTAGAGGTCAACAGTGAATAACATCTGGTTTTTATATGTTTAGAGAATGTCCAGCAATGACAAACGTTTGTTTGAGCTGGTCTATCGGAAATCAAAAGTACGGTTAATCACTATTATTTGTATGGCAACGTATCGTGGCGGGTTTTGTGTGAAACTCTTCACCCATAATTGTTAAGATGATTGTTTTTTAAACTCTTTCTAGCTTGCCACCAAACATACACTACTTGTTGGAAGTGACTTCATAGAACATATCACCAAAGGAAATAAAGGCCAAGGGAGGTAACAAAAATGAACGAAGAAGAAATGGGTAGGGCGGGGGGGGTGGGGGGGTGGAAGAGAAAAGACAGGAAAATGACTCAATCTGTATCTCCTGTCCGAATGACGGGGCCTCCAGAAAACAGACCCCTTGTGTTCTTTCATTCACTCAGACACAACAGGCCAAGCGCTGAAAGAGCAGAAAGAAAGGCAGAGAGAAACCCACAGGGGGAAAAATAGCTTCAGAATGTTGGATTTCCTCTTTCATGCCATGTGCAGGCTGGTCTGCTACTCTCCGTGCCACTGAGAGACACTGACAGTGAGACAGAGTGATGCTTTAGTGAGGGTCCAATCATCATTTTGGGAAGCACACAAACATAACATGCTCTGCCACTGACCGTTAAAAGCCTCTTTGTTTATCCCAAAACATGTACATAAACATATTGTCCAATCAATGCAGCTGGGCTCCTCTGTTACTGTGATTGTTTCCGGTTATTAAGACAATGCAGGCATTCTGCCCGTTTGTTTGTGCTCTCGTGGAACAGCGCAGGCTCTAGGGGAGCCAGGCTTGGCTAACGCTGGCGTTTGCATAAGAGCAAAAGGGGAAGCATTTCGCCCAAGCTCAGTTCAGCTCAAGGCCTTGCCAGCCATTCAGCCAGCCTGTCCCACACCCCAAGACTGGCACAAAGGGCGAGCCCCCAAAACAAGGGTGCCCTGCACCCCACCATGGCCCAGCGGAATGTATACACAGCACCATGCTGAGACGCTAAGCCCCTGGGAACCTAGAGCTGTGGCTCATTCAGCCTCCCTTATCCACACAGCCACACAAAGCGGCCCCTCACCCCAAAAGCGTTGGGGTGAGCACAAAAACAGAGAACCCCAGACCTCCACTGGAGATAGAGTGTGACGATTCAATTTAGTGATTCAATTTGGTTTTACCGTCACGACCCAATTTGGTTTTCTTTAACTCCTCATTTTATCGCCCATACTTTCTACAGCGCAATCTTGTAGGCAACACTGGACAGTACATTTCCCACAGAAATGCAGCCTATCCTCCATCTGCTTCGAATGAACAATAACACGTGTTGCTGCTTTTGTTTTGTTTTCGTTTGACCAAGCAAGTCGGCAGATTTGTTTCATTTAACGGAGGGAAAAGTTCACGAGGTCTACACTGTGCCCCCCCCCCTCCTCTTTCGAATCTTAAACTAAAGATTTTGCACATCCAGTTCCACGGGGCCTCCTTAAGTGTGCACAGCGAGGGTAGCAGTGTCCAGACACAGGATGTCTGGAAAATGTCTATCTATCAAAGGCCAGGATCAAGCCAGCTCCCCCCACCTCACAGGCTGAGGGTAAGCCTGGATAGGTCAGAGCCGTCACCTCTGGTCTGTCATGCTCACCTCCGTAATGGAACGTAATGGAACCTCCAGACCGAACCTTAACACGCCTCCCAACACCTTAGTGGCTGCGGCTGGCTCTTAGATGTGGTTATTATTGAGGCCTGCGTGTGTCTGTGTGTGTGTCGGAGCACTTGGAGCTGCTCTAAGGCCACCTGGCACCACGTTTGATGGCTCACTTTGAACTCGGGAGCAAAGGAGTTTCTTGACGGACCTAAAGACAGCAATCTGTTCTGGGACAACAGTGTTGCAGCCTGACATATAAATGAATGCCCAACATGCAGTGGGAGTACACAGGCAAAGAAAAGGCTGTTCTAGTCCCCCAAGGTACAATTTAAACGTACACTCAAAGGTCCTTAAGGCTGTGTGCCTTACCCGCATTATTTTACATTTTAGAACATTTAATGGAAAAGGAAGTAAATTGTCAATTGTGACTCAGTGTCCCTGCAACAGAATATGGAAAAGTTCTAAATGAAGGTACTGAAGGCGTACCATCCCAGCTACATGAGGGACCACCCCCTTTTTTTAGGAGAGTGTAAGACTAAAAATAATGCCTTTAGGCTGTTACTATCCCCCACTGATGATTAAACGGGAGATAAGGAGAAGACAGAGTACTATATACCCTTAGAAACACATTAGTTTCCGAGCATTTAGGTAAAATAGCTGAACTTGTATACCTGTCTAACAGGCGCAGCTTATACCTGTCTGCACATCAGTGAAATGTGCGCCTGAATACTCCTCTGCCTCAGTCCTGTTTAGCTAATGAAAAGTTCTCGTGCCAGTCTTCCTCGCTCGTCTCTCTCTCACAGCACATAAAGTGGAGCTGCTCTCCTGTTCCATCCTGTTCCTGCAGTGCAGTGAGACACAGGCTGGGCACGGGGCCAGCAGCACCACTTACACACATGGAGGGGAGGAGAGTTAACCCCCATACATGTGGAGAGATGGAGAGGGGAGTAGCCTCTCCCACAGAGAGAGGAGGGAGCGGAGCTGAGAGACTTTCACGTGTTCATGGCTTTTGAGCAAGTGAGCATTTATCAAAAATACATCTTTCAGCAACGAAGTGGAAATGCAATGCCTTAAGGCAGGCAGGGTACCCCAAAGGGTTTAGATTCTTAAAGTTATTTGAACCCATTGCACTCTCTGTTTATACAATGGTGACACATACAGACACTATACAACTTGCAAAGGTGGGCAATATTCTTAGAAAGTCAATAAACGCAAGTTTATAAGTTCATTCGATTGCTCCTGTGATGTAACAAAACTGACATATTTACATATCAGCCGATTCAGGCCCCCTCCCAGTCATGGGGAAGTTCTAAGGAGTGTTTCAGATCAGAAATAAAATACAAAAAAATGTAAAGCCAAGAAAAGTAGTCCTTCCAAACTCAAGACTGTGGGGGGTGCAACTCCTTCTGCAGGATGGGAACTAAGAACAGAACAGCTTCAAGCTATGATAGGCCTGATTCCCCAACTCTCACACATTCCTGCTGCATAAAGTCACCCAGTCAAACTGTTTTCCTTCTGCCCAGAGAGAGAGAGCGAGGGCGAGAGAGAAAGGGAGAGAGGGAAAGGGATCCAGATCTGCTTTCCCTAAAGCATTATCATCACAAAGATGAGAGCGATACTTGCTCAAGCATCAATGTAAGTGTTTAACGTATCAGGTTTTGGTCACTTTACTTCAATCACACGTCTGAGAGACCAGACGAGAGACAGCCTCTTAACGCACACACATTTCCTTGCCTCACATAAATGTGCTAGCTCTAATCCCTCTTAAAATTTAAACACTCAAAACGCACACACAGGAAACACACTTCGCACAAATATGCCAGCTCAAGTCCCTCAAACCTACCAGGCACATGTACACGCACCGTGCAGTTCAACAACTCTGGCATTCTGATGACCTTGCAATCTGAATTTTTGAATTTTTTTTTTTTTTTGGGGGGGGGGTAAAGGTTTGGGGTCTTTAAGCAATTGTCTGCTTCTAAAAGGCCTATTAAAAGTTCATAAGCCTCCAGAAAGCCACTCTTCATAGCCATATCCTACATCTCCGGCCTTGCTCTAGTCCATGTTTTCGCACCTCTCCTCATAAAGAAGTTCCATAACTTTCCAAGACTTTTACTAGATTGCTTTGGAGACGTTCCAGACCTTTATGTCCCACTTTCTTCGCTATTTGTAAAGATCATTAGCAGCACCACAGCAAAAGAGAACTTGAAATGTGATCTGCTTTAGGGAATCTGCTGCAGAGCAGAGAGTAACAGTATCTTTGTGGTTTTCTTCTCTTGGGTGTATTTGGAACGTCAACGGCTTGTATCTTTATTAATCAGGCAACACAAAATTCAGCTTCTTTCCAAAACATTTTTGACTCACTCTCCCAACTCTGTACATTTGTCTTTAAAGTCGCCAGTTTTCTCAGACCTTGTGCAATAACTGTGTTTTCTTGTCCTGCTAGTTGACAACCCAAGGGCTCTCTCTGACATGTCTCTTATAAACTGTGAAACGAATAGTGATCGTAATGAATCACCATGCCCTCCCGTATCTGCTCGCCTTGACAGAAACCATTTGCAAAAGTGAAAACAGGAATGAAAACAGTGTGTACCTTTATGTCATGTGGAAAGGATTGTGCGGATTGTTGCGTTTGGCTGACGAACATAGAGCCTAGGGCTGGGCGATTTGGCCTAAAATCAAAATCTCGATTAATTAATTTTAACTTGATTACGATTAATGGACGATTATTTTATTTATTTATTTATTTATTTATTTATTTATTTATTTTGCCCTCATAGTTCACTAACCAGTTTTGTACAGTAAATATGCTCACATATTACAAGTGAGAGATTTCTGAACGAAGGGTGCATTACTATCTACTATCCGTATTTTTAAAGGGAAAGTAATTGACCTGGAAAATTTTGATCGATTATAGGTTCTGAATGTCGATTTCGATTCCTTTTCGATTAATCGCCCAGCCCTAATAGAGCCTCGTTTCTTTTATAAACCTGAGCTACACACAGACATCTGACCACACACAAGGAGAAACAAAGTAAATAGTGGTCTTTTAAAATCCAACAGTCAATCGCAACTCATAAAAAGTAATAGCTTCCCAACAAAAGCCGAGCTTTAATGAAAGAAATCGAGCTAATTTGCCATGATGTTCTGTAACCTGGGCTCAGTTTGGCTCAGGTCATTAATAAACACGGGCTGATCTAACGCAGCTCTGCAACTAAGACAGCAGAACTCCATCAAGGGCCCCATGCACTTCAACTAATGAATTCTGCAAGCAAGAAAAATTCAAGTAGAAATAGCATTTTTATAGAATTGCTTAGCATGTTTATAATGCCACTGAAACAGAAATGCATCCAGATAAGAAATGCAGGTATGTAGTATTTAACTTCACCCGATCTAACGACTTATTTTTTATTGAATTGAACTGATTTAGAGCTTTGAAACTGCAGCAGGTGAGATTACCCAGGCAGGTCAGCACAGCCAGTAGTCTATCGCAATAGCAAAGAATCTAGTCAACTTTATAAGATGCTAGTGACAGGACAAGTGGATGCAAAGTAGTTCGCTTGCACATGTATGTCCAAATACTTCGCCGAGTGAAATATCTTCTATGGCATTAAAGCTTTTTTGTGGTACATGTTAATTGTACATATTTGAATATTATATCCATTATCCAATTATTGTAGCTTGTGAATTTACTTAATATACTATCTACAGCTTCTACAGCTTTGTGGTTACTACATTATCTTTAACCTTGAACTCTTTCCCTCATTAAAACCCGTAAAGGCTCAGAAAGGAGCTGGGCTCAGGCCAGACTCCACTTCTGCAACTACTGGTCTGATATGGTTAAATAAAACAGAAAATACATTTTTAATTTCCAATTAGTGACATTACAAAACGAAAATACTCGAGTGAACGTCACACTGACAAACTATTTACTCCATCAGTTCATTTTGCACCTAAAGCCGCCGTTTTGACTAATATGCTTTGATTAATATTTGATTGAAATTGGATTAATATTTGATTAATATGTTTGCTGTTATTTTCGCCGCTTTCTTTCTCTCACTTTCTCTCAGTACACCTCTCTCTCTTTCTTTCCCCGCTCTCCCACTCACTCACTGCCTCACTGTCTATCTCTCACTGTATCCCTCCGTCTCTTTCTCTCTCTCACACACTCTTCTTATTCACTGTGTGTCTGTTTATTTCTCTCTCTCTCTCTCTCTCTCTCTCTCTCTCTCTCTCTCTCTCTCTCTCTTACTAATAACATCACTGTCTCTCTGCTTCTCGTTCTTTCACTCTCTTTTTCTCATCTTCACTCATCTCCACTGTATTTATTATATTTTCTGTTCCTCTCTCTCCCTCTCTCTCTCTTACGTACCTTCACACTGTCTCTCTCCCTCTTAGTCTACCCAGTCTCTCTTTCTCACTGTCTGCTCATGTACTCTTCCTCACTCTCTCACCCCCATACAAACACCTTCTAACGGTCTCTCTCCCTCTCTCTCTCTCTCCCTCCCTCCTTCTTTCTATCTCTTTTGCTCTCTCTCCCTCCTTCTTTCTCTCTCTCCCTCCCTCCTTCTTTCTCTCTCTCTCGCTCTCCCTCCCTCCTTCTTTCTCTCTCTCTCGCTCTCTCTCCCTCCTTCTTTCTCTCTCTCCCTCCCTCCTTCTTTCTCTCTCTTCCTCCCTCCTTCTTTCTCTCTCTTTCACTCTCTCTCCCTCCTTCTTTCTCTCTCTTTCGCTCTCTCTCCCTCCTTCTTTCTCTCTCTCTCTCGCTCTCTCTCTCTCTCTCTCTCCCTCCCTCCTTCTCTCTCTCTCTCTCTCTCTCTCTCCCTCCCTCTTT
>JBBPDB010000108.1:28103593-28114451 GCA_037974465.1 Brachypetersius altus
ACTGGGTCCCTGAGCAAGACCCTTAACCCTAAGCTGCTCCAGGGAGAGACTGCCCCCTGTAGGTAGGGAATGGAAGTGGCTTTGGATAAAAGCTTCTGCTAAATGCTGTAAATGTAATAGATTTTAAATCTTGAGACCTTATGATGTATGTTGCTTTGTGCTCACTCTCTCATTAGGGATGTTACACACGTGCCATTGCTTCTGAATTATATTTTTCTTCTCTTCCTGGGTCCAGATCAGGGAATAATTTGTTGTTTTTTTGTTTTGCTTTTAATTTTTGTCTCTCCTTCCCCAGTAGACTCCACAGGTGCGCACAAGTTCTGTACTTCAGTGACGAGCCAATAAGAGGCTTAATTCCCCCACACCCTTTATGTTGTGGGGCTGCTAGACTCGTAAATCACCGCAAGCGTCAGTGCTGTTGTCCAAAACTGTGCGCGGGTGGATGGCTAGAGATCCCGACTGCACATAAAAATGAGCTGTAATCTCGTTAAACACTTACAAACACAACCTTCTAATGAAGTGAGCGTAGGTACAGTGTTTTAGTTCTGGACGGACTAAAGACTTCACCATGAACATGCGGCTCCACTGAGGGTCGTTGAGAGTCGCCTCCATCATGAACAGTTCGACTGTCTGGGACGGATGGCGGGTCAGGAACTTAATGAGAGGCTCTCGGAAGGGACTGCCCGCCTGGTACAGACGCACAAACGCAAAAAAATCATTCATCCAATACAAACGACTGCACAATGACCAACGGCTTGATTTAATAAAAGACAGTGCAAAGAAAAATGAAGCTGTACCTCAATAAGCATGGCCCTCTCCGTCTTCATCACCACCTCCAGCAGGGGCTTCACCAGCGTCTGCGGAGCCGCTGGGATCAGGTGGAACAGGTTTATGATAGCGGAGCAGATTTTCATCTCCTACACGAAAGGAGGATCAAAAAGGAAGGTTTTTATCTCAGTCAGTGAGACAGGCCTGCAGGACACACTAAACAGCGAACACTCGGAAAAAACTCTCAGGAAAGGGAAGGGTGTACTGTATGATGGTGTGTGTAGTTTGTTTTCTATTTTTAACAACGGAGACAAAAGACCAATTTGGTTGTAAACTCATGTTCAGTCCCATGCAAACATCTGAGCACCCCTGGTTAAGCCTCCTGACTTCTAAGTGGAAATAAGAACACATTCTTTATAATGTGTTCAAAGCACTGGCCCCCAAGGTCCCATCCTCTGTACATACGGTTTTCTCTGCTCCCAGCACCCCTCATATAACCAATCAGCTAAACAGTGTCTTTCCTGGGTGCAGAGCACAAGAATCAGGGTTGGGAACCACAGAGGTCTACAGTGAACACACTCTTGCGTATCTCGGCCAATAAGGGTCTTCTGAAGCAGTTCATTAGTCAGAGCAGGTGTTACAGACTGCGGCTGAAACTCGACTTCTCAGAAAGAGAAATCCTCCAGGACCATGTTGTGACGCCTGCTGTAAAGGATTTTGTAACATTTACTAAAAAAATTGCCTGAAGGTGTTTATAAAATTATAAAACTATGTTTCTTAAGCCAAAAAAGCATTTTACTAATTATTTGAAAATTGGTTTAAGCTTTTTTAGTGCATACTGTAAACCACAAATTAAAATATCAATAAATTGCATATACTACAATATATTTAAACTTTTGTTATTACAATAAAATGTTCATCATAAAAATTTGAGAGTGATGGCTACATGACAGACAGCTGAAAATGATTCCCTCCACAAACACACACTGAACCCAGAGCCAAAGAGAAGCTCAGAAGGTCAAACACAACACCACACGTAACACAGGCACAGTTACAAAACACTCCACCAGCACCAGAGAGAGACAGAGAGACAGAGAGAAGAGCAAGGAGGAGTGACAGTGAGAGCGAGAGTGAAAGACAGACCACAAGCACGGGGCGAGCGAGGGTGGGGCCGGTGAGGGCCTCCCAACACAGCGCCATCTCACCTCCACACCCTCCATGGCAGGCTGCTCCAGAGCGGGAGACAACAGACAATCAGCAAAGCAGTGAACGACAGCAGAGCAATTAGAGAGGAGCGGCCGAGTGAGTGAGAAAGCAGAACAAGGAGGAGAGAGCAAAAGAAACCACGGAGAGAGTAAATGACAGTGTTCCCAAATGAGAGGCAGGATTGTGAAGGACAGAGACAGAGAGTGGGACCGAGTGCATTTTTGAAAATGAATTCCTTTAAAATGAGTTCCTCCACTAAAAAGAAGGAAAAAAATGAAATTAAATAACGAATGAATGCACTTCCTTCTCCTTTAGTGGACACAACATTGGCCTCCTGTGAAATATGGATGCGTTACAAGTTTTGCGATCTGTGTACAGTGGTCTACAGACTGTGGACTAGGGCAGAGTGGGGCATCATCCAACAAATCAAATCAAAACTCATCCCAAAGTTGGTAGTTTCTGGATTTACCAAACACGTACCAGAGGGCAAATAAAACGACGGTAGCATCTTTTTCTGACAGAATTTGCAGATGACGCTTCTATGGGCACACAGACTGCAGTAGCTCATGCTTCTGGGTCTCATACTGTTTTACTAGACTTTCTGT
The DNA here is from genome assembly GCA_037974465.1 of Brachypetersius altus. Classification (NCBI taxonomy): domain Eukaryota; kingdom Metazoa; phylum Chordata; class Actinopteri; order Characiformes; family Alestidae; genus Brachypetersius; species Brachypetersius altus. Next base: position 28,106,173 of record JBBPDB010000108.1, read on the forward strand.
AGTCACTATCCAGACGTGCAGGTGGGAAATGTTATTCCTGTCTGGTTTGTTGAATTACTACACAATACAAACCACCCAAACCTCCTTCACAGACAGAGCAGCCTGCACCACTCTACTGTTTCTGCTGAAGGTGGTTTCAGTCAGAAGTGGTACGACTGGTACAGCGGAACGTTTCAGTGACTGATAAATGATTAACCGGTTATTGGGGGAGGGGGGGGTCCACTTCAGTTTTGTTGGTCCACTTCAGTATCTTGTAGATGACGAAACAAAAACATCTCTCTTTATTGCCCTAAAAGCAGCATCCAGTGTCTGGATCCCAAGCATCCCGTCCCTATTACAGGTACATTAAAATGCAGCAACAGAGGGTCAAATGTGCATGTTATTATAATATGGGGGGAGGCTGGTACAAACAGAAAGCTAGGAGGTGTGGCAGTTATTTGCTCGATGTGTGAAACGGCAAACCTTCTCCTTTCACCTTTTCTTCCCTTTACAAGGTTATCTGCCGGTGAGATAACAAGAATCCGGCTCTTAGAGGCTCGTTACCAAGCCAGCCCCAGGGAGGCTGGCGCCTAATTAATCATTGATTGTAATATAGCCACTAACACCTCGTGTGTGAGTGGGGTGTGGGTAATGGAAAGAACCTCCTCACACAGTCCAGACACTTCAGGCCTCTGCTACCCCTCATTATACACAGAAGTACTAGAACAGAGCTACAGAACTGACCGTGTTCAATTAAAGTGGTAAAATAATCACGTCACATGAAATATCCATGAAGGGCTGCTACCTGAGAACAGTATCAGGAGAGGAACTTGGGAAAGGTTATAGTTAAGGTCAACACCAATAACAGCGCACTAATGCCCACCGAACCCCAACGCCAACAAAGCAGAGCCAGTATCCAAGGAAACCAGTCCACACTTACACTGCCATCACTGCGCTGGCCTCCCTTATGAGTGAGCACCACCACCTCCATCCACTTCCTCAAGTGTTGCTGAAAGAAGCAGAACACGTGTTCCACAAACGGCACAAATGATACAGAACTGAAAATCTTCAATACGGCAACAAAGCGTTTTAACAGGGCTTATGATATTTCATCATATAATAAAGAATACAATGCAAATATTCCTGCAGTATATCGTGCCCATACCTACCGAAACCAAGGTCTTGCCACTCACCATCATTTGGTCACAGAACTTGTCATTGAAGGAGTTGGGGAAAAGGCGCGTGACGGAGGTGAGTCTGTGGACCACGTTCAGCGTCAGACTGCGATAGTCTCCCAGCATCATCAGCAGCGGCCGCATGTGAGTATGGATCTGATCCACTTCGATAGTAGCCCCCTCCAAGAACTGAGAATACAAAGACTATAAAACCACATAGAACCACACCTACATGCACTCAGTACCCGAGTTATGCAGCCGCAGGCGAAGACCAGCCTCTAAAAGTTGGAAGATGAAAAAATATAATTTTGAAGGCCAAATAAAAATGGTCTTCAAAATGGTACAACACAGTAATCCCTCGCTTTTCGCAGTGTTTACAGTCCAAGAGCCCCCGCATATAGTGAAAAACTGTGTTCTGTTTTGGTAAAAAAAAAAAATGCCTAAATGTGTAAAACCCTTTAATTTGATGTTAAACTCGGTTTAATGCAGGTAATAAATAATCAGAAATCGCTTAAAAACAGTTAGCATTCTCTCCCTCTACCCACATGTTTAGGCAGCTTACTAATAAGTGTTCTGGAGGAAAAGTTTAAAACACTAAAACACGAGGACAAGACACAGAGCAGTCATGCTACAGGCGTTCAGTACATCACCGCCAGCAGCCCAGCGGTCCAGTCTGGTTCTGGACTGAATCCGGGGAAAACTGAGGGGTTACTGTAACTAGGGTTCCTGCTGTTGTAGATTTGCTCCCTTTCAGTTGTAGATTTTTAAAAGCCCCCTCTTGACCGAAGAATCTTCAAATTGCTAAGCGCGGCTTTATAAAGACCAAATCTGAACATAATTTGAACATTTTTCCCTAAATGAGTCAGTTTTACAGTCCTGCAATACATAATGAATTTCTAAGTCATGGATACTTAACTACATCTCTGGCATAGCGAGTCACTACAGAGACTCAACAGTGTTCGCTATAGAGGGAAAGACCTGTGTATTTGATTTATTTTATAGAAATACGACCATCATATAAAATGTCTAGTGTATAGTGCATATAGTATAGGACAGTGCAAATCAGTATCAGACATCCATTGCCTTGGCTGCTTAAAAGAGGAGAAACCAGAAGAGAACTCAAGGATCAGCAGCTCAAACAAAAACACATCCTGCCTTTCAGTCTTCTCCTGTCAACAGTGCGGGAGCAGGAAAACTCAAAGCCCAGTATATCTCCATTAGCAGTGGAAAGGCCACTCTAATAATGCCCAGGCCGGCTGTCCGCCGCAAGATGATGCATCACAGCCACATTCATTTTCCTCTCGGCCTGCCTCACTCCATCCTGTATTGATTGTTCCTGGCAGAACTCATTAGTGGCAGCAGGGCAGGGAGAGAAGGAGAGAGAGAAAGGGAGGAATGAAAGAGGAGAGGAGAATACTGACCTTCCTCATGCAGGCCTCCCCAGCCTCTTGCAGCTCACTGTTGGTGGAATTGAGGGCCTTGAACAGTGCAGCAATGATCTTCTCTCTGGACTGAGGCAGGTAGTTACAAGCCGCCAGTGCATCTGCGCACACACACACACACACACGCAGAGGAAACAAGTTCAGTACCAATGTAAGACACACACACTTATTTTCATTTAAAACTATTTTTTGGAAATCTGTATGTAAAAGTGCACTGAAAGTTACTTACTGAGAGCAGCGATGCGTAACGGCACCAGGGAGGGCAGGCTCTTGTAGCAGGGCAGCTTCATTAGGGCAGCATCCTCCGCCTCACACAGATTCAACAACTACAATGACATTCAAATACATCATATAAGAAAAAGCCTAAGAAGCCTAAGATTGGGACTCGCTAATATGTCCAGAAGCAGTAGTGTTTCGTATGTCCGAGATTGGGCCTGATGGGGAAATTTGGTGTTTATATGTAAATTAATTTGGATTTCTGCTTTCCTGCAAGAGTCAGATAATCAAACTGTATTTGAATGCTCTTGCTACATCTGGTTACATACTTATATACAGTATACACGCTCAGACATTAATATAAAAGCAGATTAGTCAGTGTTTCAAAGGCAGAGGCACAAGTCGACGCCCCCCTGTTTTTTTTTTCTTCTGTGTGCGTGCTTGTGCACTCAAAGCAATCTCCGCCTCTGATTGGCTTACACTGATATGAGTTAACCAATTACCATAAAAAGGGCGTTAACGTTGGCGTGAGGGGAATCTAAACACAAGACCACAAAAAGGTACGAGAAATGCAGCAGAGAAGACACATCACGTGTGTGTGCAGGGACCTGCACAAGCCACAAGTCAGTGGTCAAGTACAATAAAAGTACCAGCGTTCTGCACGGCGTCTGAAACAGCATCTGATAGTGAACATGGGTGATGCTGGCAGTGCAGGGAGTCACCTGGACGCGGAGCGGCTGCAGCCATTCCCTCTTTATGTTGTGCACTTAAAGTTACCAGAAAATTGAAGGTATCAGCCTTAGTTTGATCAGTTTGACTAATAATGCTACAGAGAACTTGTTGCTCATCATTGGACACGTGTTCCTCTGCTGCGTCTGTGTTATGAGGTCATCAAATGACTAGTGGACTCGACTTCGTAGACGGATATACACACACACACACACACACCATATATACACGTTCCAAGAGCATATATATATATGCAGACCCGATACACCAACCCCAGGATTCAGTTCGTATCCCGATTGTTGACCCACAACTTGGTTTGTATCACTATTCTTTTGAGGGGAGGGGGGGGGATGCTCCATTACGTCTGGTCCCCTCAGACATAACGGACTCTAGTCCAGGCATTACCAAGCATTACATTTCAAAACGTACACACCTCAGTATAGAAGACTTTGTGCTCCACAACACTCAAGTCCATGGTGAAGAGGCGTGGCTGCAGCGTCGTGCAGAAGGTGTTACCCTCCATAAGGCCTATCTGAGCATTAGCAGGCTGGTGTCGCAGCAGGTGTTTCTTTGGAGGAACCATGTCCTGCAGCACCTGTGTATTACAAACAAATACATTTTTCTCTTTTTTTAATTACTTACATTTAAAATCATCTGCTGAAACCATATTAGCGTGTCTGAGTTTTAATAATGTAGAACAGTTATCTTTGATTGGACAAAAGAAACGCAGCAATATGCTTTAATGCTAATATGCTTTAATGCTAACTGATGTAAAACTATTCCTATAACTAGTAACACTGCAGTGTGATGATAAGGAAACCCATGGGTTTATCATGTTTATATTGGTTCTTCTTGTGTTTTGCACTAGAACTGCAATTACAAACTACAACTGTAAAACATATAAGGATGTGTTGATGTTCATACATTTCCAAAAAAGTGTCTCTTTGGTAACTCAGCCCTGAATGAACAAACTCTGACTACATGGTCATGTGTTACCAAAGAGCCACATTTTCAGAAAGGTATCAACTCTGTTGCTCCTAGAAAATGCAACTGTTTCAAAATGCACTGATGCCATTTCAAATCGGCTACAATAATGGCTACACTGACAATGTTGTGGGTCAAATGTTTGAGTATGACGCACCACTGAACATGGTTACATCGGAGCACGGAGGAACAACGTCTCCAGCGAACCATCTAACAGGATGGAGAAATGGGACATACTTTGTGTGCAAAGACATTCTAGCGAAGTAAGATTTGGAAAAACTACACTCCCTTAATCATAACTTTCATGGGATGGGGAAGGCTACATCAGAGCCTGGCACAGGAACGCTCAGAGGAAGGGGATCATAGGGTTGGCTTATCTGCACACAGAAGCAGGACTCATGTATTTAGGCATGCCACTAGTTATCCTAGATGTGTATGCGCCACAAAATGGCATCAGAATGATTCTTTATATAAGTTAGTCTCTATTACTTCTATTTTTCAAACCAAAACGTAGGAGTACGTCACTGCCAGTATGGCTTTAGAAATAAGGGGGAAACCTTCATACTGATAATCTGTCTAAGCAATCCACAGCCTGTAATACTGTACGTGTAGATGCACTTCTGGTCTGTAGCCGGAGTAGCACTGGTCTCCAGAGCCACTTACTATACACCCTGTGTATGGCGCTGAACATGATATAAAATATAATGCAATTAAGGTTGTTGTAAAGAAAACCAATGTTTAAATTGAAATCACAACCCTGGTGCCTGTGTATTCTATGATTGAACAATTGACGGTTGAGGAACGTCCCCATAGGCAATGCCATATGATATATGCACAAGCTGATACTCTATTACGCAAGTTAATACATGTACAGATGGCGTGAGGGTGTCTTTGTTCAGAGCATACTGTTCCCCAGTCTATTCCGTGTCAAATGACAGAAAAGCAAGTATATTGAGTCATGTAGCATGTAATGATGCCATGAGATATTACTTAAGAGATCACATTTAGATTAGATTACATGCTGCATGACGTCTCAATATGCTTGCTTTTCTGTGAGTGTAAGACTCAGAATATGCAATAACGCATTAACGAACTGATGAAACGCAGAAACGAATTGGACCTATATTCTTTCTGCTCTCTGCTCATTATCTGAAGACTGAGCTGCTCTACATGGCATCATTAACAGTAAAGGTGAAAACACACCTCTTTGTGTGGCTCCATGATGATGGTGACAGTCTTTCCAGTGACCTGGGCCAGAACCTGCAGCGAGTGCATGGCCTGCTTTCGCACAGTGGAGTTAGGGGATGTGACCTCTCGCACCAGGTCATGGGTCACCATGTGGAAGGACTTGTCCTGAGCACTCAGCAGCTCCTCCGTCTTCTCCTCCTCTTTCAGTGGTGTGGCACAGCGCACCAGAAGCTGCTCCAGGGTGGTCTTCGCCATAGCAACTGCACCATTAGAAACCTGCAGGGAAACGATGTGCTTGAAAGACCTCCAACAGCAAGAAAGTGTAGATGTGACAGTAATCTATATAATATTGTGTAGATCACTCAAGTGTGTGTACACACACACACAACTATATTTATACATGGATCAACAGTCAAAATCTCAGTTTCATATGGATTTTCTCTGAGAACCACACTAAATTTTTTCACTATACGCGGGTGCTCTTTGAACGCAAACCCCGCGTTGTTGTGTTTTGGTGGGGAAAAAAAAGGTTTAAACCTAAATATGACCCCAAAAATGCTCCCAGAACACTTTAATTTAATTTTAAACTCAGGTTAATACTTCACTCTTAAGAAAATGTCAAATTAAACCTGTACATTAAACCTGTATTTGCCCCTTTAAATGCCCCGCCGAGATATTCAACTCGGAAGGTGACTGGACAAAAGTATTGGGACACCATGGGGCAGTGAACTGGGGAGGAATAACCCCTGATCTACTCAGGCTAAAAATACAAATGAGGGCTCGCTGGGAAGGTCTCCTAGGGATCAGTCAAACTGTGTACTTTGAAGTGTCTGAGTGTTTGCACCGCAGAGAAATCGTGCTTGGAGCACGGTGGCTCAACCCTGGTGTGGAATTAAAAAAAAGGGCTTCCAGGTCAGCTACAGTCTGCCCTCAGTCCTCTTGTTTGAAAACATTCAGAAAAAATATATTTATCTCCACAAAAAAGCAATAAAAGGTGGAGGATATTTGCAGGTTCCGCATTATTGTGGGGATTTCCGTGTAAACCTCTGAACTCAGGAATACGTTTGAATCGCATGTGACTAAATCCGCGATACCTGATCGGTTTACTGTGTGTGTATAGTTTTCATGGATCAGGACTCATGGACCCAGTCACACGAAACTGATCGTTTTACGCGGAAATCTCCAAACCAACGCGGAACCTGCAAATATTCTCCATTTTTTTTTTTTTTTCGTGGCAATATGTTACGTTTTGTTAACTATTTTTAGTTCTAAATAGCTAGCGATAGAGAGACATACATACACACACACACACACACACACACACACACACACACACACGTGTGCGCTCTTTCAAAGGTGCCTTTCTCTGGCAACTCTACTGCTGTAGCACTTATCTTACCTCGCCTGTGAGGTCCATCATGACGAAGAGCAGGGCCTTGAGAAAGGTGAGCTGGTTCTGCAGAACCCAGATGAGAGGCAGCCTCTCCATGAGGAACTTAATGGACACCACTCCACCCAGCTTGGCATACCAGGCCTGCTCGTAGCAGCACGCACAGAGGCGCTCTACGATGTAGGAGAAAAGGGGAAGCTGGCATGCCTAGCAGAAGCAGACAACGCTTTAAATCAATCCCCTAAATTGGATCATTTAACAACATTCCAATTTTTGGTTTACAGTCTCACCCTCTCTTTGGATCCCAAGATAATGCTAGCTACATCAAATATGACAGCTAGTGCCACTTCTCCAATCTTGCACAGCTCCTTTTCCTCGTAAGCCATGCAGATGGCGATAGCATCAATCAGCACCAGAGGATCCATTCCCTTAGAGCCGTTCTCCTCACTGTGAAACATGGCTGTGCTGGGCTGACTGCCCAGCTGGTAGCAAGGCAGCAGGAACGGTCCTACAGTGAAAACAAGCACATTTGAAAAACAAGGCACATCATATTCTACAATACCTTATTTAACTGAGAATACTCACAGAAAGCATCGAAATTTTGGACATTTCTGCCTTTTAAGCTCTAAACATTGATTGTACATACGTCCAGCAACACGTCATGTGTTTGTAAACACCACAGAATGACTTTCCATAATCTTAAGGGTTTAAATAAGCAACAGTGGAAAAATTCACAAACGTATAATGATTACTTGGGAAAAATGTACGTGTATCTACCACAGGAAATACATAACACTTAAATTCACCATCAACGTATGGAACAGCCCAGAGCTGCGCGTCTAATAAAGCAATGTAACGGAAGTTTATTGGTGCCAGGTTAGCATCTTGAATCCGTTTGGCTTTGGGACATACTTCTGTCCATTTTTATTGAAAATGTTGTAAAGGGTCAGAATCCACCTCAAGTCCATCATCACTTATTCTAAACCGAGCGAAGGGCTGTGTTTGCGTTAGCTCCAGCACAAAACTAAAATGTAGGCACTGTGGGGAAACCGTGAACTAGAGGACAATAAACTTAGTTTTTCTTCACAGCCCTCTTACCACTAGTGCTGCAGCGATTATTCGAGTATTCGACGTAATCGAATATGAAAATTGGTCGACGGCATTTTTTTGGGTCGA
>JBBPDB010000108.1:28118990-28134339 GCA_037974465.1 Brachypetersius altus
TGCAATTGAGTTCAGTGTTCACGCGTGCGTGTGTGCGTGTGTGCGTGTGTGCGTGCGTGCGTGCTTACGCTGAACTTAATTGCACGGCACACAATTTCCAGCTGAACTGAATTTATGTTTGATTACTATTTGGGTTTGTAGTAAATTATATATTTGTAATCATTTAGAACTTAATGAGAAAAAACAAACAAACAAAAAAATGAAAGAATATTCGCAGGTTCCGCGTTGTTCTGGAGATTTCCACGTAAAACGATCCGTTTCGTTCTCAAAAACAATCTGCGCGTCCTGATCCACTTAAAACGGGGGGCATTACTGTAAACATATAGCAATCGCACACATTTTGTGGGGTTACGTTCCAAGATCATAGTTGTGTTTTGATTTTTAAAAAAAGCCTAAAAATGCTCCCAGAACATTTTAGCTTTGTGTTAAACTCAATTTATTTACCTTTACATTTTTTTTAAAGAGGTAATGGATTAAACCGTCAGACTCAGAAAACTTTATTGCTTAAAAACCTTCTTTTTATGGCAGTTGACAACTTTTCAGTGCAGCGGTGGCAGTAACACAGTTCGGTTCTCAGAAAAATCCACGTTGACTTTTTTTTTTTTTTTTGCTTTTGTGACGTCCGGGCCTCATCCGGCATGCCTGGCAAGGGGGTGTGGCGGACGAGGCCCAGGCGTCACAGCTTTTCTCGTGGCTGTTCTCAGAGGCGGGAGGTTTGTAAGTAGCCAATCTGAGCAGGTTATTTATTTTTCTTTGGTTCTGATTGGCTGCTGCACAGAATTGCCCATCATGACCCTCTCGAGTGTTTCTCATGTTTTTCATTTTGTTCTTCTTAAAGCCCGGTATTTTTATTACTGTAAATTAAATTACTACTGTATTTAACTGCTTATGCCAATAAAACCAGTGCATACCATCGCAGTACAGTCTCTACAGGGGTATGGATACAGGTTTCTGTAAGGTAATGAGTTCTGGGAGCAGGTTTGGGGGCATATCTAGGGTTTACACTATGAAAATAGTGTGGTGAGTGTGAGAGAGAATGTGTAAACACTTGTCTTCCAGCCGTTCATTCTCAGCTTAAGCAGCTTTGAACAGTATCTAAAGAAGAAGTAGCTCCTGGAAGGACAGGAAGTAGAGGACAGACCCATTGTATATTAGACTCTATTTTCAGACTGTGCGGCTCAGGTGAGCAGGGAGAGTCTAGAAAGGGCAGAGGATGGAGGTAGGTTCAGTTGTGCAGTTATAACTAGACACCAGGAAATCTGAGGGCAAACACACATTTTAAGACAGGCATGTGCGCACACTAGTAAGGGAGGCTGAGGGCTGCTGATGGACCTCTGGGGACAGTGTGAGTTATGGAGCGTGTTCCTGACGCACCGAAGCTTCTCTTAATGCAAACAGACAGAGCCGGGCTCCGGGCTGCACTGAACAGCAGCTGCCGCCTGCAGCAACCGCGGGGGGGCATGCAAATGAAATTAAGTCGCGGTGGCGCAATGGCGGGGTGGCATCCATCTTACAGGCGCGAACGCAATTACAGAAATGACAGTTTGTGTTTTCCCAAGTAGTGGCGGCCAGCAGGAAGAGCCATTAGCCGCAGCAAATAATCCCGTCTGCACGGCATGGGGAGATTGATTAAAGGGAAAGGGGCGGCAGGAGGAAGGAGATGAGAGCGGCTTACAGCCTGATGATCTCTTTAATTACCTGGGGAGGCCCGTCTCCTCTCACTCCTTTCTCTGTCACAAGCATTCATCACAAAATGAGAATCTTTGCCCCTCCTCCACACAAGTGAGAGTCCAAATTGAAACACAAAAGGAGGTGGCTCTGAAAAATGCTCCTCCAAACCATCTTTCAGAGAGAAACAAAAAACTAAAAACCATAAAAACCACACAATTCACAGCGAACACGCGCGAGTTTCTCCGCATCCTTCAAAACAAAACACAAAAGCAGCACCAAGGACTGCACTACCTTCTCCATGGGCAGCTGAATGGAGGCTTTGCAGTCGGTGAACTCTGCTTTAATGCTGGGGCCTTGCACCTCAGTCACCACGTACTGCAACCTCTGAGACTCCTTCAGCATCTTCCGGTTGCTTCCACCAAACTTGCCCAGCACTCTGTAGGCAACATGAGAGATGGTCTCTGCTGGGTTCCTCAGTGTTCGCCAAAGTGCCTATAAAGGAACAAAAACAAATACATGAATTAATTAATTAATTACTTAATTAACAAACAAAGAAAATGTAACAGAGACAAAGTTAAACACCAACAATGATGCATGTGGTCACACAGACGTACTCAAACCCATCACAGTATTTGTTAACTTAGTGGAGAATAAGGCATGCAGTACTTGGGAGTAAAAACTAACCTCACACAGATGCAGCCACTCCAACAAATATGTTCAACTGCAAAAGGTTGGGACTTGTAGCGCCAAGTCATAACTAAAGTAGTCAAAATGTCATGGCTATCCGCTCTATAACAGTCACAATGACAAATTTCAAGTCAGAGGTAGAATACTGAACGGCACACCTGCATGAGTTCTGCGCGAACAGGCTGGATGTGGTCATAGAGAAAGTCCGGCTGCAGGTTGTCCACGCAGAGCTCCAGAGTGCGCAGGCCCTGACTGACCAGCGTCTGGGAGCCGTTCAGGGCCGATACCAGCGGATCCATCAGCATGGGCAGGTACGGCAGCAAGGAGCTCAGCCTTACAGGCACAGTTAGACACAGCTCCACAAACAGGTCCTTCATGTGCTGCTTGTGGAGGCCACTCTGAAGCATATTCAAGCCTGAGAGAACAGAAGAGTAAAAGGGGCAATGGCCCGACTATTCTGAACAATAATGCTGAAGTGTGTGTGTGTGTGTAGTATTACCTTGCAGCAGGTTGGGAAGAAGTGGCAGAAACTCTTGGTACAGCAGGTCATGGCTGCCTCCACCAATAGAGCGGAACAAAGCCCTGAGCAACAGAAAGTAGTTGTAGGGTTCTTTGGCTGACTGCGCCAGCTCCATGGAGCTGTTCACAATCTTATGGAGGTGAGGCTGAACAAAGAAGAACCAGAGAACAAGCTCAGAGTTTAGAACGTACATGGTTAGGTTCTTTACCAGCACCTCAAAACCAAAGAATCTTTCACCAGAATTTTGAAGAAAGCTATAAATAAAAAACATCATTAAATACATCAAACAGTCAAATTAGGGCACAGATAAAGTTACCGCCCCGTCAGTTTCCTTCCACTTCAGAAATCCACCCATTCAGCTGTGAAAGCTAAGAAAAGTGTAAGGATGTCACGTGGCACTAATGAGCTGAAGACTGAATTACCGCTGTCAGCTTGAAACGTGACGACTCTGAGAGCAAGTCAATTAACGCTTCTGAATCTCATTTAATGCTCTTGATCAGCTCTGAAGCTATGGGTCAGAGGAAGAGAGTGTGAAGCTCTTTCCTCTCCGTTCCTTTATTTTCCCAGTGACCTTCACTCGGGTCCTTGCTGTCAATCTGAGACACAAGTGCCATTTCTCATTTGAAGAGCTGACAGAACGCATTAAAATTAATGTGGCGAGGCTGCTGGCACAGACACGGTCAGGGCACGGTTGTTGTCACAGCGCAGTCCAATACCTCCAAGAAACTGTCCAAGACATCAAGGCCCCTGGCCCAGCCGAGCATCAAGGCCCCTGGCCCAGCCGAGCCCCGACTCTCAATTCTGACCCAACTTCCAAGCTGGAGCACAAAACTACAGTCTCACAAGCCAGACTTCTGCCCAGTGTCCGAGCATTTCACAGCATTATGTGACAAATGTAGGCTGACAAACTAAAAATAACTAGTTTAATCATTCCAACTGTTATTTAAGCCCACATTAACAGTGTACATAAAACATCAGCAAGACTCAACTAGAGCGAGCGTTTCTGACCAAAACGAAGCTCCTGACCAACAATAACTAACCCCAGGCTATCCTGTGTGATATATAAGGGTGGGGGGTTCTTAAAAACTAGCTACATTGAAAACTAGAGCTGAACATTATGACCATTTATTATCCAGAAAAGTTTTGCATATTTCAGGGTTTTTTTTATACCAAAAATAAAAGCTTGTGAAAAGAAATCTAACCTGGATAACTGTACATACAGAACAGTCTGAAATGTGGAAAACTTTTCAAGTAACTTTTCAAAAAAATATTCCCCAGTTCATCACAGTGCATCAAACGCAGACAACACACCCTTTCAGTCGTGGCCAGCTGTGTGTGCAGAAAACATCAGGTCTGTATAACGCACTACTGTGCATTTTAGTTCAGTGGAACAACAATTACATCACATTCTAATCTACCAAGGAGAGAATTTCTGACCTTCAGCATCTGCTCATTCTCTGCAGCGAACAGCGACACCGAGCCAAACACGAGCTTGAAGAGTTTGAGGTAGAGGTTGGACAGCTCCACATTAGAGCCCATTTCTGGCAGTCGCTCCAGAAGGTACTCCACCAGGATCGTGGCAAACAGCGCGGAGGTCGACAGGTTCGCCAGGAAAGAGTTCGCCACGATCTGAACAGGGACAGGTTTATTAATCTTATTGGCTACAACAACTGAAGTACAAAACCTTATTTCATATTAAACGAAGATATTAAAAAAGTACTGTATTGTCCCTTAAATAATCTTCCCATGACACAAATAAACTAAGCTGATGGGATAAGAGTCTATTGCACTTGTTCACAGCAAATTCTATTCTTTATTGTTCAAGCAAGGCCTGCGATCTCCTCCCATCACTTACCACTTTCTGCTAACGTCAAATAAAGTCACACGTGTGGCTTCACACCCATAAACAGAGGCTCTGCTGACAAAGCAATGCTTCACTCTAAACAAGGCCGTACCTGCAGGGCATAGTTTTTGGAGATCCGCTCAACCATGTAGGGCACCGTGGTCTGGAAGATCTCTTTAAAGGTGAGGGGGTTCATCATGGTGAATACTCCAGCAAAGTGCTCCAGCACCTCCTTCTCCTCCTTCATGCGGACGGTCTGACAGTTGGCCACACGGATGTACGTCTGCCCATTGCCAGCGATCTGTACCTAGCCAAAAGCGGGGCTGGATCTGTGATAGGCTGTAAAACTCTGCTGCCAGCATTCACTCATGAGGAGGGATGCCCTGATCCAGCTCTACCTATACCTCCTGTACCAACCAGTTTGACAACCTCAGCATTTATAACAAACTGTAATTCTGTTTGACGGACACTTTCACTGTGCGGCGTCAGAAATATGACAGTGCAGAAATCCCCCGCGATTCTCGGGGGTTAGGTTCCGTGGGCACCCGCGTGTAGTGAAAAAAACGCATGGTGCGTTGGTAAAAAAATTTAAAAGCCTAAAAATGCCTTCTTTTTTTTTTTAATACAGTGTAAACCCTAAATATGTCCTCAAATCTACTCCCAAAACACTTTTCTTTAAGACTAATGTATTAAACTGAGTTTAAAATAAACCCGTACTGTTCTACACAGTTTACACTGAAACCCTGCAGCGCTAGAATGTAAATACAGACATTACAGCTGTACAGTATATACACCGCAATTCATACACGCGCGTTTCCTTTGGTCTTTACTTTTACACAAGCAAAGTAAAAACAGTAATAAGGTATTTATTAATAAAATACAGTAAAATGTGGAGTAGTCATTTATACAGTTCAATACATTTCTCTTCAGAGTATTGTATTAATAATTGGCACTAAAATACATGAAGAATTATATATCGTCATGAAATAAAATAGTGTGTCTGCTGTTTCCACGAAGTTGCTACGGCTTTTGCCAAAATTATTAGTTCAGTTTTAAGAAAAAATTACTGAATTTAAACACTTTAATTTCCTTTTAAATTCAGCTAAATACATTATCCTTAACGAAAACGTGTACGGGGCCTCGGGTCGAGACGCCGCGACAGAGCGAGGAGGAGAGAGAGAGACAGACAGAGCGAGGAGGACAGAGAGAGAGAGAGAGAGAGAGACAGACAGACAGAAAGAGAGAGAAAGAGAGAGAGAGAGAGAGAGAGAGAAACAGAGACAGAGACAGAGAGAGAGAGAGAGAGAGAGAGAAAGAGACAGAGAGAGAGAGAGAGAGAGAGACAGAGAGAGACAGAGAGAGATACAGGGAGACAGGGAGACGTGCTCCGGAAAAGTCACGAATGTGTGAGAGAGAGAGAGAGAGAGATGGAGGGGATCCGTGCGCTCCAGAACAAGAGAGAGAGAGACACGTGCTCCGGAAAAGTCATGAATGAGAGAGGGCGCGCGAGAGAGAGAGGGTTGTTTGCCCTTTATGCGAACTGAATTTCTTTCCGTTTTCTTCACAGGCGCAGCTTTTAGTAACGAAAGGATATCGGCACGTTCTCGAGACCACGAGACCACACACATCTCACGAGACAAATCTGATCTCGCGAGACCTCGTACCACGAGATCTCGTCACACTCCTAATCTATACAGTAAAAGTGTGTGTGTGATATCAAAAAATACAACTTGCTTTGATGAACTGTGGCTTGGCCAGACGCACAGTGGCCACAAAACACACTTGGTCATCAAAGGCGGGGTGTAATGACCTCTGGAGGACTCCTTCCAGGCCGTTTCGTGTTGTACCAGGCACTGAGAGAGAAAGAGAAATAGCGAGAGAGAGAGAGAGACAGAGAAAAAGAGAATATGGTTCATAATGTCACCACTGATTGGTCTCATACCTTCATTTCAATACTAAAAATGCCAGCAGCACTCACTATTGCTGAGTGCCTTGAAGTTGCCGATGAATTTGACGTGTTCATACACCGGTGGCTCTTTGGGGTCCAAGGAACCTCTGAGCATGTGACAGCAAAATTCCAACTGGTTCTTGGCTGGAAGGCACAAGAGAGAATGGTGTCAGTATCATAGTGCATGTGTGCTTTGATGGTTTCACATGACTGCATGTTAAAGGAAAACGCCATAAAGTGGAAAATCATAGCTTTTTTTAAAACAATGAATGAAATGACACCAGAGGAAACAGACAGATCGAAGACAGCTGTTTTCTAAATCTTTTTACAGATTTCACCTTCGGGATGTGAAGACAGAGCTTTGTAAACGTCTGCATGCTCTCCGACAGGAAGGAAGTTCAACAGGTTCTGATCCACCAGATCTGACTACAACACAAAGGTAGACAGGAAACATTAGCAATATCTTGGACACATATCTTCACACATTAGTAACATCACTAATCGAAGACTAATTTACTACTATTACAACGATTACTAATACATTATCATTATTATAAGTGTTATTATTATTGCAACAACAATCAAAATAATAATCAATTATAATAATCATGCAATTAAAGTCATCATGAGATGAAAGGTCTGTACATTTGCAACCAGTGTATCTGTTGTCACCAAAAGATAATGCAAAACTCTCATTGCTCTGAAAAAGAGGTAGTCAATCAACCAAGACGTTTTTGGAGTTCAGTTGCTGACATTAGTACTGAACAGGCAAATTAACATTTGAGCATCAGCAACAATTCCACTACATTTCCAAAGAGCATATGCATAGTGTCCTTACTACTAACTGTAACACCCAGTGAAAGAAATGCAATGGCATATTTGTGTCATTAATTATATACACTATAGGGACAAAAGTATTGGGACACCTGACCATTGTACCAACAGGGACTTTAATGACACTGCATTCAAATCTATAGACTTTAATATGGAGTTGGGCATGCCTTCGCAGCTATAACAGCTTCCACTCTTCTTGGAAGGCTTTCCACAAGACTTTGGAGATTCTGTGGGAATTTGTGCCCAATAATTCTATCCTGAAAAACAGGTGTGTCCCAATACTTTTGTCCATATTGTGTATACTATTGTGTATACACCCACATCACTGACATTATAAACTTTTTAATATAAAAATAAGTCACATTACAACAGCCCTGCAAACCTGGAGGCATTCAGAACATCCATCCAAGCAGAAGCACACACTTGAGTCACACTTATACACCAGAATACACACTCACCGGAAGGTGCCCGAGTAAAGAGGTGACACTTTCAGAGACGTAGATGACGTTCCCATCAGTCAGTATAGCAAGGAAGAATCCATCCAATGCCTAAAAAAAGAGTTGGTGTTAATGGAAAAATCTTCAAGAAAAACCCACTGGACGGACACACACACACACACACACACACACACACAGCTGAAAACCTGACCTCCAGCATGAGCTGTGTGAACTCCTCGTTGCTAAGGAACGGGGGTTTCCAGTCCTGTCTGATCTCTCTCGACTCAGATTGTGCTGCAATTTCTGCACAAAGAAACATCATGGTCATCATCATCTTCCTCTCGCATGCAAACCACATCCCCTATAGTCATCCTGGTCACTAGATTGACCGCGTCATGGTGCAATCTACTAAATTGGTTTACGGCCACTGTAAACTCTAGGAATGTCCCAAATAGCATTTTACAGACGACTTCTATCTTCTCTCAAAAAATCATTTCAAATAATGTTTACATTTTATAATTAACCATCATTTTGATCAGGTTTGTTAGAGTTCAAAATGTATTTAGAGAGCTGCATTAATATACTAAAACCTCTTCTGTCCAACAATCTCTCATCACTTCTACTAGACTAAGTCACTCAAAATTGTAATTGCTTCGTGTTTGACTCTTTGCTATGGACCAGAGTGAGATGGACCCCACTTCGAGCCTTGGTTCCTCTCAAGATTGCTCGTTCCTGCTCTGAGGGAGTCTTTTTTGCCACTGTTGGAATTTCTGAAAAGAAAATTCTGACCCGACTCTTTCTGCCGGTCACACACCAAACCCTGTAGAGTTACATGACTTGAAATTTCACTCATTAATCATGGCTTTTGCGCAAAAGTGGAATGCGGCAGTGCTACACCAGCAGCCTGTGTTGATTTCTAGTCACCTTTGTGCTTGCGCAGGTAGTCAATACTCTTCTGCAAGATGGTTGACTTGTCCATCTTGCGGGTGTTGCCAGGCAACATGGTGCCCAGTTCTTTGATGAGGACATTGAACTGGTCTCTCCTCCTCTTCTCCGATTTATTCCTGGAAACTCTGAAACAGCAGCAAAATCCACGCAACTCAAATCCAGACATCCATCACCTTAAACAGTAAAAGTGCTGTTAAATGTTAGAAATGAAGTATTTTGAGAATAACTGCTTCTTACCGTTTGGCCTTATCCCTTTCATCCTCCTCCATCAACCCATCAAAAATGCTGCCATCATCCCTGTGGCAGCAAAGAAATCTCAATAAATATGGCAGACAGGCCACTCATATGGCTGAGGAACTCAGTGTGTGTGTGTGTGTAGAGTGTGTGTGTGTGTGTGTCAGAGAAGTCATGTTACAAATGTTCAGTAACGAACTGCATGTGCCTGGCTGGCTCAGTCAGTACAGCATTAGACTTTACATCTCATGGTCATGGGTTCGAGCCTTTTGTGGCAGCTGATGGTTAGTGAGTTGTCCCTGCGATCAGAAGGCTGTGGGTTCAAATCCCAGGACTATCATTTGTACCACTGAGGAACCCTTGAGTAAGGTACCGTCCCCACACAGAGCCGCATTGCCTGCAGCTCACAGCTTTATTTGATGAATGGGTAAAATGCAGAGAGGGAATTTCAAATTGTTCACATCATGTGCTATAAGGGGACACTTTATTTATATATAAAATATCTAATTCAAATATTTGAAAACAGAAACACCACTCAAATAACCAACATGTGCACTGCGTCAGTGAAACACATTTTTGTGGAAGACCTAGCCAAGCACGAACACACCACCAGCAACAAACGGGTGCAGAGAAGCACGCTCTCAGCTGCATTTACTGCAGAAAACAAATTAGAGAGCACACCACTAGCTAGTAAATCAGGAACATGATTTAAACTGAATCAAGTGTAAGTGTGCTCTGGTATAGAGTGGTTTTGAGGGTTGTTTGCAGTCACTAATCCAATAAAAAAAAAAAAGACGCTGTGTGTTTTCACTCAACTCAAACAGACCCAGAGCCTGTTCAGGGTTGCCAGATTGGTAAGGATTCATGATTTATTGTTTGAATTTGTCTTTATATGAAAATAACTTTCCATCAGAGATGTCTAATACCTTGTAATATTTATGTGTGTATTACTTATAATAATACTAATACTACTACTAATGATGATGAGATAATTACTAGAACTTCTAGTAGTGTTTTACCATCCAACTGGTCTCAGTGTGAGAGGAGAGAGTCGATTACAGCAGTATTTTTATACTTTTCCTCATTAAATAAGATTCAGGTAATCAGTAATCAGTCCCTCATAAAGCAGAATGAGGCGTTTGTGTAGGAATTTAACAGACACTGGACTGGAATGGTGGTCATACTCATAGAGATGCTGATTTAAAAATAAACTGCAGTGGTCTTTTATTTTTTTACAGGACTATATATAAAACAAAAAAACAAATGAAGTGGGAATGTGTGTAAATAGGTGTGATGGTCATGTATTCATATACTCTTGACATACATATAATGTATAGTATCTAAAATAACATTGTTAGGAACCACTTGGACATTCATTGCCATAACATTAAATGTAAACAAAAACAAATGAGACTCATTGACACTGAGATACTCAGAAAAGAATATTTTGGGCAGATTTAAACAGTGAAAACGGTTGTCTGGCCATTTCTTTTTTAACTGTTAATCCTGCCCGGTACATTAGCATAGCTTTCAAATATCTATTCCTACTTGGCTTTAGAATTTACACAACCCAAATATAGTTCAGTATCCGAGACTGGAGTCTGGAGTTTGCTTTATTTTTGTTTGTTTTTTTTTTTACTGGAGCTACAGGGATAACCTTGTAGCTTCAATTCAGTAAATTAAATAAATGGGCAATTAAGTAAAAGTGCTAAATGTAACCGGTATAGAGAATATTAAATCCCATCTAGAGTCACAAATGTGAATATATGGATGTGGTTTGTTGGACAGGATGAACTGAGCACTACCAAGAGAAGCTATGAAGACCAGCTGAGTATGATGAGTGATCATCTGTGCAGCATGAACGAAACCCTCAGCAAACAGCGGGAGGAGATCGACACACTGAAACTGGGCAACAAGGTGGGATCCTCACGCTTAACATTTCTCTTAAAACCAGTTTTCATTTTTACATTCAGATACTCATTCATACAAACCGCAAATATTTTTTTTGCTGTTTTCATGGCAATATATGAATGTTCATGCATTTTACTGCTAAATTATTAACAAATAACATAAAATCAGCTAAATTTCCATGTAAAGTATAATTATACATTTGTAGTACTATTGTAGTACTATTGAGAGAAACAAAGAAAACGTAACCCCACACTTTTCGCGGGGTTACGATCCAAGAAAAAGCGTGTCGTTGTGGTTAAAAATGCCTGTTTTTATAGTGTAAACCCTAAATATGCTCCCCAAATATGCTCCCAGAACACTTGAATTTCATTTTAAACTCAGTTTAATGCATTACCCTTAAAGAAAATGTAAAGGTAAACCCGTATTCACCTCTTTTAATTTAATTTACAGTAATAAAAATACCGGGCTTTAAGAAGGACAAAACGAAAAACAAGACAAACCCTGATTCGATCCATGGGGGATATTCTGGTCTGCAGCTGACACAGATGCTACAAATGGCAGCAGCATGAAGAAATAAATAATTAGAAAACTTAATCGAGTAAGGAAATTGCTTAAAAACCGAGTCGCTACAACTAGCTGTTAGCATTAGCAGTGTGCGGCGAACCAAAATAAAGGCTTGTACACAAAAGTAACATTGAAATAACTCTCTCAACCAACATGTTTAGACTGGGCACAGGTTACTAATACTAAATATACTGACGTAACTGTTGAACATTACACTAAAATAAGAAGACAAGACTTGGAGCAGCCACAACATGCTCAACGTAACATTCTCGGATTGGCTACTTTCAAACCTCCCGTCTCCAAGTACATGGGACGCTCCCAATAGGGGCAAATAGCTTTGGTTTTATATGTGATTTGATTACATTAATGTTTACGTTACTGTAAGAGAAATATATATAGAAATATTTGAACTGTAACTGTGTTAAAGGGAAAACTGCTGTTTAAAAGCTCCTTTAGTTTAAAGTGTTTGTAAACCAAATGTTATTGCACTTTTGCTCATATAGCAGTACAGTAAAAATAAGTGTGCGATACACTACTTTTGAATTAATTATTTAATTTTGCGTATAACAATGCGATTGTGATTAATGAATTGAATCTTTCCCCAGCATTATATATTTGTGTAGGCTGCACACAAATGTCTGTATTTATGTTTTTGTATTCGTATAGGCAAGGCAATTTTGTTTAGCACATTTCTTACATTAAAGCATTTCAATGTACTTTACAAAGTATAACAGTATAATAATAAAAACGGTATAATAGACGATGAAGAGCCAAAGAGAGAGACCTTCAATAAAATCACACATTTAAATAAAATAGATACAATAAATAAATAATTTATTCATGAATTAAATAAACCATCTTAAGAGTATGCTTCACTGAAGAGCTTAGTCTTTAGTGGATTTAAAAATAGGAGCATTGTTAATCTTGTCTGGTAGTCGGTTCCAGAGTCTAGCTGCATAAACACTGAAAGTTGACTCACCACACTTTGTTTTTGCAACAGTTTTAACCGGTAGATTATTATTTTGAGACCTGAGTGATCTGTTTGGGGCGTACCGTTTGAACAGGTCGTATACGTCGTTTGGTTTACTGCCATTAAGTGCTTTACAAACAAGAAGTACTGCTTTAAAACAGGAAGCCAGTGCAGGGACCTTAGGATCGGGGTAATGTGCTCTCACCTTATCTTTAGTCAGATGTATGTCAGATTTTTAAAAACCTTCCTTTCTGCATTGTATCAACCAGGGAAACTCCAAGAAGAACAAGGGCCGGTAGTGGGTCCACACTGCCTGTTGAGTGGAAAAGGACGCTGCTGGGACCGGGACCAGGCCCAGTACTCTGACTTACAGCGGAGGCACATGGCACCATCTTCTTGCTCCGCTGTGTCATACTGGCCAAACTTGACTTTGCGCTAAATTTCTATACAAATAGTTGGTTAAAGTGCTTCTTTATATGTGTGAGGGAGCAGCTGCCCTGTTCTTCATTCTCTGGGTCGGAGCAGTCCGAGAGCGTGCAGGTGTGCGCTGTGTCCATGTGAAATTTGGTATAAAGTGTTTGTTTTTGTTTATTAATGTCTTGAGCGAATGGTTTTGTCCGTAAGTCCAACCAGATTTGAAGCGGACCGCTGAGATTCTTTGACAAATTCTCTGAATTTAAGGCGACCCCAGACCCAAAGAGTGAGTGGGCGGCCTGCACGATGCTGTTGTGATTTCTATAGCGATGTATCGCAGTTGTGATACGACTTAACATGTCGCTGAACATTTCATGGTGATCATTTCTATGTTTTTAGGTAAACATAGAGGATGCATTCGAGTAACGTAACCCTTGCACCAATTCTATGTACCATCAAAAGAGGTGTCTCTTTATAGACTGTGTGAGTATTAGAGAACATGTGCAAGACTGTGAAATCTGTGTTACTTGAATGCACCCTAGGCTGCAGACTGACTGCACATAAACAGCAGGAACATCACAGAGCACTCTCTTGGCAAATGAAAGCATTTTGGATGTAAGCAGTACATCTGGCATTCTCATTAAGGCATAGTACGAATCTAATAATGACAATTTAATCTATTTCTATGGATTTTGACTTGATAATGGTGTCAGTTTTGCTTCTTTTGGGAAAGTCAAAGTTCTTTTCAGTCAATAAAGATCATTTGATCACTTTAGATAAAAGAAAATGTTTACAAATAGGACGCTTAATATTCTAATAGTCTTAAATACTATTATGAGAAGCAGATTAGATATCCTGCTGCATCTGAGACACTTGCTTTTGCCAAAATCAGTTATTTTGCAGTGCTATGATGAAATGCTCATTTGTGTATTCCTGCCTTTTGCAGTGTGTAAGAGTGCAATCGTGTGATATTGTGCAGCCCTTACACAAATAAATCTTATCTAAACACACGTAATCATGTGCAGAAGATCAGTACGTACCTCAGTAGTGTTGACTGCTTGCGCATGTAGCCAGAGGGAAAAATTGACGACGTAGAGTGTAGTTGCTCTTGTTGTCGTGATCACTAAACTGTTATTAATATGCACTGAGCAGATTTGTCTGCACTAAGGAATCAGAAGGGCATGACCAAAAGGGTTAATGTGAACACAGTTTGTCTAATTTCCAATAATGTACTTTTTTTTTCATTTCTTTATTAAGAAAAGTCTACTACCGACATTTTATGCAAATAGCTTTGAAATTTGTTTCTCTTTCAACCAATGGGATCAGTGTTGTGTATGATTAATATACTCATAATAATCAACCGAACAACAGAGCAGTTCTCTGTTCACTCCATTTCGACTGTGACTGTACCGTTCAGCCCAAAAGTAGCGCTAGAGTGAATCACAGGACCGTTTACATAGAGCCGGTTTACAAAACTGTCATTTCAGCGAAGCAGCTTTACACTCTATATATAACCGATCAGTCACGGAAGTTTGTTTTCTATTTAATTTTTCGGTTCCGCCTTATATAGAACTGTACGTACATTCAGGAGCCACTGTAACTCCTGCAGTATTTAAGGTGGAGCTGAAAAGTTCAGTGGGAATCCAGCTTCAGCCTGGTTACTTCTGGGCTGAACCTCTTAATGTTTGTTTGTCGATTTAATCTCATCCAGTCACTCCCCACCCGCCAGAACAGTGTACTTAAAAATTAAACATGTTACACTGGTGAAATAAACAATAAATGATGAAATTTGCCTTGTTTTTCATATTACCATAAAGCACTTTCTCATGCAGCTACATTCAGATGGACTTAATTGATTTGACTTGATTGAGTGTACTTTTTAAACATTAAATCAAATGGCTTTACATTATTCAGAAGTTAATGTATCAGATGTCTTGTAGCCAATTTGATTGCAGTTATAAGAACTTATTTGTATACATTTATACAACAAACAATATTAAGTGGAAAAACACTGCAGTGTAATCTGGTATAACTGTGGCTGATTTGTCTACATTTGTATTTAATATTTATCCACTCATTGACCGTTATCGGCGTTAACGTGCTGCGTTAACGTGAGACTCTTATCAGGTGATAAAAAAATATCGCCATTAATCTATTCACAAAGTTGGGTTGGGAGCCAGGTCTATACTACGCAAGCTATGATGACTTTCACCTTGATATTTTAGCGCGGGTGTATGCCTAGCCGAATTGCACTGTAGGGGGCGAGAATGAGTCTTCGAACCTGTGTGTAAGCCTACTGTGAAATTACCACATCAAACGTGACGTGCTAACGTGGATGCAGCTATGAAGCCGCCGGGTTTGCTTCAGG
>JBBPDB010000108.1:28136939-28150244 GCA_037974465.1 Brachypetersius altus
GGCATCCAGAAAGGTCATCCACGTAGCTCTAGCAGACCTTCAGAACAACAAGATAAACACACAGAGAACTGCTGCTTTCGTCCTTAATCAGATATTCTGGAGAGCCGGAATAAACGAAGCTAATGATTCTGACAGATCCACAGTCAAGGCACATTTGCTGGCTGAAGGCTGATGGACTGAGCGGAAGCGATGCTGGCAGCCATGTGACACCTGGGGCCAGGTGATGGACAGTGCAGGACGGCCCACAGGGGTGCACCGACAGGCTGGCACTCAGACGGCACATGGATTCAGTGGGGCTTCACAACGCAACACAATGCTCCATTACCCAGCCATTTTCACACCTATGATCATAGGCCTTCGCCTTCTCCTTCACCACCACTCGCCTTCCTTAGACAAGCAGCAAAGACAGCACATAATGACTGTTCGAAAACAGCACTACGCAGAGTGCCGTCACCACCACTCTGCCAGACGTGCTGATACCTGCCAGCAGCTGCAACACGAGACGAGTGCTGCGCACATTCAGAACCAGCCGAACGTTCGTTTACACCAGTCAACAGCATGCAAGGAAAGGGTTCATCAGTCCGTGCTCCTACCTCAGCGTTTCCCTCGCCGTGTAGCCCGAACCGATCAGGATCGACTCATCGAAAAGCTTATCCATGCAGGGAATGAACTCTGCAAGACAAACGGTCCTCATCAGATGGCATCAAAACTACAGAAAGGGCAAACAATCTCTGAACCATGAGACACATCGATGCAGTGGCTTTGGAGCGAGAGCCTCACATTGATTCATTTATCCTCCACAGGACTAATGATTTAGCAGAGTGTATCGTATTCCTTTCTCAACTGCTATTGATTGAGAACTGACACTCAGAAAAAACACTGCAGGAATTTAGAAGAACGCAGCATCAAGCATCTATTCATTTAGCAATTACTTCTGCATGTATCTATAAACTACTATCAAATTCACAGAGAGCGCAACCACACTCAAACCCATGAGAAAACTACCTTTAAAAAACAACTGCATTTTTGTTCATCAAATAAAATGGAGCAAGATATAAATAAATATTGAAAACAGCGTCACATCTTTAAAAGAAATGATCCAAAAGTTCAGAGCATCTGCAGCTGCTGAACCACTGCACCTCACTTACAAACACAGTGAACACGATCAGTGAAACCTGGGGATAGGAAAGGAAGTGTAGCAACTCATTCATAAGAGAAACACCTTTATTTCTCTAATTAAGCCACAAGGAACACAATCAACTGTTGAGTTACATTTTTCTAGATGAATAGGTGATGTGTAAGGCTCTCGTCTCTACAAGCTAAAACACACTCAGCTTCTTGTGTGTGGTGTCAACAGCAGCATCACGAGAGATGTGGAATGAGGGGAAGCTTACGGCTGCGCAGGTCTGTGGTGAGGATGTGTTTGGCAGCAATAAGCAGCTCTTTGCGCAGGTGAGCCGTCTCAGGAGGGCAGTTCGACAGCAACTGCAGCATCCCCTTCACCATCTGCTGAGAGTACTTCCCAACCAGGTCCTGACCAACACACACAGACATGTCAGCTTGTGGAGGGTGAGCACCAGAAGACACTGGTTACAGCAGGTGTTAATTTGTTACTCTGGTGAAACATACAGCTCCTAAACTCATCATAGCCTCAGTACCTGGTAGATGCGGATGATGTAAGCCAGAAAGGACAGGGTCTTGATCTGAGCAGCAATGAAATCTGCGTAAAGCTCCTTGTTGTACAGCTTGTGTTGCCTATAATCATAGACATGAACAGAGTTCAGAAATCAAAACAACCGATCTCATATACAACAGACAGAAGCTTTTTGTTTGAGAAGCACACACTGACCGAGCCTGAGACGACACTTGCAGCATAATGGTGCTCATAATCAGGGGTACAAACTCCGAGACCACGTTGTGGATGTTCAACTTGTAGAGCTACAAAAATAAAAATAATTGATTAGAATTCTGACCGTCAGAAAGACAGGCTTCACCAATAAATGACAGTGTAACAGATGCACATCTAATGATCCAGTCCTTAGCATGAAAGCTATGGCTCAGAATTTTGTTTTTCAGGGCTGCTCCGATCAGGATTTTTACCACCGATACCGAGTACCGATTTTTTGTCATGTGATCAGCCGATGCCGATTCTGATGCTTAGTTTTTATAACTGATGTGTAAACTCTCTGATCACCATTAACTTTTTTCTTGATAAAGTAACACTGAATTAAATGTTGTATTAAATGTTTGACAGTGCACCTCCACGGGAGACTTCTTTGGAACAAACTGCAAATGGCGAATTTTTCATTGTTTCTCGAAACGTCGTAGTAATTCCACACCGGCGATGACGCGACTGCGGCGCCAAAACATGTACGCCCTCACTCCTCGCGTACGCCCTCACTCCTCGCGTACGCCCTCACGCACTGACGTCATCAATTGTGATCGGTTCCTAAGATCGGACAAGTTTAACGAGTACCGATCGAGTCATAAAATGTGATTATCGGCAGATTCCGAACTTCGGCCGACTGACCGGAGCATCACTAGTTTTTTTTTTTT
Organism: Brachypetersius altus; assembly: GCA_037974465.1. Taxonomy (NCBI): domain Eukaryota; kingdom Metazoa; phylum Chordata; class Actinopteri; order Characiformes; family Alestidae; genus Brachypetersius; species Brachypetersius altus. Next base: position 28,139,496 of record JBBPDB010000108.1, read on the forward strand.
AAATGTACGTCCCCATCCCAAAGACGTTATACATCCTCTGTGGCATGTTTAGCACAGTTTGCTTCTTTAGTTTTAAAGGCCACATAGCTAACGCAGTTAATGAGAAAGAGTATAGATACTACAATGACGTATTAAGGAGTCTCAAACTAATTTGCTTAAGGGTTTGACGTACTATTATTTATGACATATAGGGTCGGTTTTCCAGAAAGGGATTAAGCCTAGTCTTGGACTACCATTGCCTGATCTCTTTTCAAAGTGCTACATAATCCCAGACTGGGTTTAATCCCTGTCTAGGAAACGGACCATTATCTAGAGAAATAGACAAAAGGTTGCATAAGCTTCAACACATTATACAATATTAGCTACATCGCATTCCTGGATTAAAGCAAAAAAACAAAACAAAACAAAACAAAAAAAAAACACAGCTGACTGAAATTTTGTAAAAAAAAAAAAAAAAGTGCTGTTGCACATGCGATGCAAATCGATGGACCCATGTCCTGTAAAATATGGCTTTACAGACTTTTTAATATAGCCTCTGTTTACAAATTTTTACTTTTACCTAAAAAGCTGAATACTGCAGACTGCTGCTACTTTAGGCATGCACTTCAGTTATACCGGTCAGTTTAACACTGAACCACATTGTTTAACACTGATTTTTCCCAAGATCCCAAAGTACAGGAAATTTACAGCAGCTTCCCGTTGCCATTCCTGTGTTAACAGCAAGAAAATAGACTTCAAATCTGTTATTTAATCGCAGCACCGGAGCTGCTCTCCTGAATCCTGCGCTGTGGAGTTTTGGCTTCTTTATCCATTTCAGCGATGGGTTTTCTCCACAGTTCCCAACCGTTTTAGCTACTATTAGTGAATCAGACACTTCATTATACACTACTGCCTTCCCATCACAAATATGCTCTATTCCGATTTTTGATGCAGGACAACACACGCTGTGGGATGTCAGACACAGCAGGACGGCGTTCGAAGGATGTTTAATGCCCATTTAAACTTACACATATAAGGAAAATGTATGTATGGCTCTGTAACAAATAAAGAAAGAAATGCCTAATGTGCTCATTTTAAACAGATGCTACTGCGATCAGAAAGTCCGGGTTCGATTCCCAAGACCACTAGGCACCACTGAGGTACCCTGAGCAAGGTACCGCCCCACACACTGCTCCCCGGCGCCGTGTTCCTGCTGCCCCCTGCTTCACTTGGAAGTATTTCGTGCTGCTCACGCCGTGTGCTGTGGTGTGTATGACCAGACTGTCACTTTCACTTCACTTCAATCTAAAACAATAAATTGTCTCTTTCTCTCTCACACTAGACACACATCCACAGTTTTTGCACGCCTTTCTTACAGCCGTCAATGTTTAGGCGAACTGTCGAAACCACGTTTATTTTTAGGAATTAAGTCGTGATTAAACCAAAGAAAAAGATCACATTTGCAGAACTTTGTCTGCGGAAGCTTGTCCAGCAGAGGCAGGTTTTAGATCCTATACTTCGCTGAAACGTCCTCTACCTGCACAACTCTATTCTCACCTGATACATGAGCACCACGATGATGGGCAGCTCAGCTAGGACCTTGAGCGACAGCGACCCCCGCGGGATTATGGTATGCTGGAGCACAGAGAGGAGACAAATGAGATGCAAACTGTGGGAAGATGCCATACAGAGCACGGCTCCTCAAAGGTGTAGCAGCCGTCACTAATAAAGAATGACAGTGAAAGCAATTAATCAAAAGTGATTCTCCCCCCATAAAGTGTAATAATCACCTCGTCTATTTGTCGGGACGTTAATGGATTATCAGACAGCTTTACAGGAAGTAATATCTTTGGTTTCAGACACTAAAGAGCATTAGCACTTGTAATTCACATCAAACTGCATCAACAGTCATTCACACACAGTGGGGCAATGCCCTCTAGTGGCGTGTGACGAATTTCACACCGTTTGCCTTCATACAGCGGTTAATCGTCCCATTAGCACATGCTGAATATGATCCAACCTTTTAATTAGAATATATTTGAAAAAAATAATATCAATATATCAATAATAGATTGATGCATTATACAAATTAAGCTACAGAACATTCTGCCTTCCATCATTTTGGTGGGTCATGAAATCGAACACTACTTTTAAGACCAAGTTTTGTGGTGTGTGTTAGCGCAGACGGCGCAAAAGGGGCGAGAACAGAACCGTTTGCAAAGCAGTCTTCAAAATACATTAACACGTTAATTAAATCAGCTTAAATAATTGTAAGCAATAGAGAGAGCATGCAAAGCATCAAATAAAAATACAGCTCGACATTTTTGGAACATAAACCCACACAGATTATAACGACCTTTTCTCTATTCATAAATAAAGTGGAGGGTGTTAGTCAGCTTATACACCTACAGAGCACACCTACATGCCAAGTGTGTGTAATAAAACAGCCCTAGAGAAAGAGAAAAGTATTTGATGTTTAGTCTGAAGTAAGAGCATTAGCTGAGACACTCAGATCTTATCAGTTTTACTTTCAGCACCCAGGACTGACGGCACACACAGAGGAATACCATTCTGGGCTAAAGCGTATCGCCATCATCACCGTGTCTCCAATATTCATGCCTGACAAAACCGACCCAAATATCTGCGAGTGAATCAGAAGTGTGTCGCGGCAGCGGTGAGCGTGGGGCAGTCACACTAACCGTGCGAGTCTCGCTGTCCTCCCGCTCCGGCGCGGTCTTCACCATCACCGAGGTGATCATGCCCACCATCTCTGGTGAGGGCACAGTGTTCTCCGCTATTACCTGAGGATTCTCAAAATACCTTGCCTAAAAAAATTTAATAAAAAAAAGCACAAAGCACAAGATGAGCTGCAGAAAAACCCTAACTGACCATTTTCACTCCCAGAGCAAATCACACACGGCATATTTGGATTCAAAATTCTTTCGTTTAATTGTTTTTCATAAATACATCCACAAAACTGCTCTCAACTTGCACCCAGCTTCACATTAAGGTGGTGCATGCGGCTTGGGATAAAATATGAAACGTTACCATAAACAACACTTAAACACTTATAGTGGCCATCGGCAGCAGCAGTAAGGTTTTGACACGCGTTACGGCTCACGTTTCCTTAAACCACAAATCTGCACGCCCTTCTCAGAGCCCTGGATGCAGTTTGAGCCGGTTGACAGAAGGTTAACTACACCAGGTCTAATTCTTAAATAAGGTCAACGTGTTCTGGCTGACTGAGTACACGTGGAGTAAGAGGGAAACTATGTATATGGGGTTTTTCTACTGATTTGTAACCACAGATATGGTTTTCCTTTGTAAAACTATGGCGCCATCTACTGGAAGCTTTAAGGAACGACTTTATTCAAGCATTGTTTTTCCCTCTTCTATTAGCCTTTAGCTCCGTTTCAGCCTCTTTTGTAGACTTTAGCTCCATTTTAGCCTCATTTTAGACTTTACTTCCGTTTTATCCACAGTTTAGCCTTGTTTTACCCTCCTGTTAGCCTCTTTGGTAGCCTATAGCTCTGTTTCAGCTTCATTTTAACCTTATTTGACTTTGGTTGGTTGAGCTCTGTTTCTATAAGGCAGACGTTAAGCGACAAGCAAATAGTGTGATTTTATTGAGGGAAAAAAATAAGGAAGAGCAAAGAACCGCAACAGATATTTAGAATGTAGTTTATATAAACGAAACTATGATCTCTGTGCTTTGGCAGATCGTCAGTACATAGATCTTCACGATCTCCAGATCGCCCACACCTCCTATAGACACCCCTCCTATAGACACCCCTCCTATAGACACCCCTCCTATAGACACCCCTCCTATAGACACCCCTCCTACAGACACCCCTCCTACAGACACCCCTCCTACAGACACCCCTCCTACAGACACACCTCCTACAGACACACCTCCTACAGACACACCTCCTACAGACACACCTCCTACAGACACACCTCCTACAGACACACAGATAAACCAAGAAATCAGCAGGGCTTCAGCGAAGCTGTACAGTGTACACTGAAAGCGGTCTCCTGCAGTGCAAGAACGTTAAACACCGATGTCACCCCTGTATATCCTGTAATTCATGCGTTTTCTTTGAGGGCGTGGTCACTTTCTTTGGTATAAGCAGTGTAAATACAGTAATAAAATTATTTCATTTACAGTAATGAAAATACAGGGCTTTAAGAAGAACTCATCGAAAAACACCAGAACACTCAGCAAAACACTTGAGATAGCTCCAAGCGGGAAACTGTTCTGATGCAGGAACGCTGGACCACATCTGCCAGAGATGGGTCACAGGGCAGCAGCCAATCAGCAGCGAGGAGAAACGAATAACGCTCTGAGAGTACAGTGGGTTTTTCACCTCCACAGTACCACAAATGTATACAGTTATACTTTATACGGAAATGTAGCTTAATTTACGTTCATGTGTGTAAAACTTTTAGTAAATTATATTTTTCTTAATAATTTAGCACTAAAGCGCATGAAAATCTATATATTACCATGAAAAAAGCCACAAAAAAATATGGAAGGTATCTGCGATTTCCGCCAACAATCATTCTTAAGGTTCAGCGAACGACTGCAACCGCAAACTCTGAACCCCGAATTCACGGGGCTTCACTGTTTATATACATCATCACTCACCACGACTTTCGGCAGATCTTTGTAGATTTGCTTCACAAAATCCAGAAAATGGTGAATCTGTGAGGAGAGTGTGAAAACAACTGCTTTTCACAAAAACAAGAATAAAAATATATGGAACGGTGTATGATATCACCTCAGAGCCCAGACGTACCTCTTGAGAGATTGGAGGTCTGAACTGTTTGTGGAGCTCGATGATGATGCGCAGACAGATGAGCACATTTTCCTCACTTTCGATCTAAGGACAAGAACAGCAACTCCAACAAGAGCAAACACACACTGTTCAGCCTGATCCTCAGATCACGAGATTCAGGTTCCCCCACTCAGTCCACAGGACCCTCCACCGCCCACATATTATTGGGTGGTGGACCATTCTCCACAAAGCGGTGAGACTAACAAATATGTGCTGCACTTGTAGAAGTACACCTGGAACGGAGGTTCAATGTCACAGCGGAACTGAAAATGGTGCACCAACCATAAAAATCAGTCAGGGATGATCCTGCGGTCAGAAACTGACCATCAATGAAGGACTAGAGTATATTTTATCTGCCTTGGTCTTGGAGTCACTATGACTTTGTTTTACTGCTCCAACACACTCATATGAACCCATTTATTAGTGAGTGTGAGCCGGGAATACACTAAAATGCGAAGCAGGGGGTTCGAAGACTAGAGCTGGGGAGGGCTGGGACAGAGGGTGACCATTACAGACGTGAAGAATGACTGGCAACAGTGTAGACCCTGAAGATTTATCAGCAAGCTGTGATTATAGCAAGTGTTAATATTAGGTAATATTCAGAACTGCTTGTTTTTAAGAACTGTGTTGTATAAACAAAAATTAAACTGACCTCAAGGAAGCGAAACATCACAGACAGGATGTTTTTGATGTGAGGCCGCAGGTGTTCGTTGGTGGGGATGCGGTGAATAATCTCGAGGACTAGTTTCCTCAGTTGCTGGAACAGAACATCAGAAAAAGGAGTGTTTGAGTGAGGGCTGGATGTGACGATGTCACAATAAACATCAAAATATGCTTTTTTCAATAAACAGTGGCCACTTTAAAACATATTTATTTATTAAATCTGCGTGTGACTGAATCCACACAAACCTGGGGGTTACTGTACTGTAATATTCATCAAAGACCCATTTCATGTCCCATTGCGAATAGAGCACAATTAGTCCTGTTTAATGCGATTTTTTTTTAAATATTGTGTAATCTGTAATAAAGTTTTGGTCATTTTTGTGTAGTTTTGGTATAATTTTTTAATGTGGCATTGCTCTGTGCATTCCTATGTATGTGTCAGAACACCATCATTAAAATCCTTTACTACTACAGTGATGTGACCCGAAACACACCAGTTCTGTGGAGAACACCTCCCTCACTCATACACCATCCCCCGCATTCGGCCTCGTAAACTCGAAATGTCGTATGTCGTAACCCAAGGACCCCCTTTATATAGTTTTGCTGCGTCACCCATCCTTGACTTAAAACAAAGATGTTAAGGTCTACGTGAAACAGTACAGAAATCTTGTTCAAGCAGTGAAAGAACAGTAAAGCACCTGAGTCGGCTTCTCCTGGAGGAACTGCACTTCTCCGTCCTGAAGAAAGGTTAGAAAGCGAGGGATGATGTGTTCCAGAAAAGTAGAGTACTGAGGCGAAGACGTCACATTCTGGGGAGAGATAAAAAAAACGTAGCTTCTAATATAACACAGACGATTTAACACTTTAGACGGGATAAAAGAACACTTCAGCATTTTTCAGTCGAACCCATCTTCTGAATCTTCTTCACACGACACTTTTCAAATGACTGTTCACGGCAATCAATCAACATGTTACAGATGCGTCACGTAGCAACTCTGTTGAAGAACTTCATATAGTTCTTCTGAAACAAGAACAGGGTTTTATAGGGTTTAAAGAAATGTGACTTACCTCAAAGTTCTCACTGACTTCCTGCATCATTTTCAGTTTAGTCTCATCCTCTGAAATGTGCATCAGAAAGTGCACAGTAAGTGGAAGACGCAACACATTTTACAATGTTATTACAAACAGAGGTTCTCAGATCTTATCAGTTTTACTTTCATCACCCAAACATATAGGCACATACAAGCACACACACACACACACACGCACTATAGTTTGGGCTAAAGCATGTCGTTCTCATCATACACCTCTGCATTTACATTGACAGCTTTTGTAACAAATACACTACAAGTCCAGAAGTTTGACAACCTGCTCATTCAACATTTCTTCTTAAACGAAGGGCATTGCTGCTGCACAGGTATTACTACAGGGGTTTCCCCTGTTGCTGCAGCATTCCAACCACCCTAAAGTTACAGCCCAGTGCTGGGGGGCTAAATAGCTCTTTAGTCCAGGAGTTCCCATTCCCTGCCCTGACAAACACTGCACCCTTGCATTTCCCCAACTCTCATAGCTTACGAGGAGCCTGGCAATAAGTCAGAGCGTTGAGTCAGGTGTGCAAGATTGAAGAAATCTCAAAAACATGCATAGTTTGTGGTCACCAGGAATAGGATTGGGGACATTCACTTCAGTGAGCACTTGATACTAGTGAAGTGAAAGTGACCATTGGTCATACGTGAACACACCACAGCACACGGTGTGAACAGCACAAAATAAGAACCCGGACTTTCTGGTCGCAGGGCGGATGCCTTAACCACTAGACCACCCAACTGCCCCTACTAAACAAGGAAAACTTTGAGTAATGCTCCAGAGCATTCCATTCTATTGGCAATGCTTTCCTATGTTACATGTCTGTGCACACACATTTAAAGCCATGTATGCACATTAAAGCAGCTGAATACATGCAAAGGAAAGGGTTGTCTTTTTACTTTTGGACAAATAATGTTTTGGTGCAATAACACGGTTTTGTACTCACGAGTGTTGTTGTCTGTGAGGGCGGCCACGAATTGCAGGTACTTCTTCATGAGGGTGGTCTGGTCCACCACTGTGGGGCTCTGCGTGGGCACGAAGGCCATGGCGGTGGTGGTGGTGGGACAGAGAGGGTTGCGCTTGAGCGGAGGCAGACTAGAGTCTGCGCAGGAATTAGTTAAAACTCATCCTGCCTGCAGAACAATCGGACGAAATCAGATTACAGAAATTCCTCAAATCTCACAGCCCAACTCCAAACCAACGCCACACACACGATGAATTACGCCAGTGCATCATCAGGTTACAGGGCGTTTTATGTTTCAACTTACATTAAGCCGGTTTATAATGCATTAACATTGAATTGTATGACAGAAAACACTACGTGCATCTATCTACAATATATGCCAACCATAGATACAACCTACAACACTAAAGGAGGCGGTGTCCAGAGAGCACCGAGGGTCCCCCATCCGCTGCGCACCAATCACTTCACTAAATAACAGTAAACACACACTAAAGAATCACACCAGGACACCCCTGGCAACGCACACACATGATCCAGAAAACATACCTGCTGGATATCAGTCTGCGCACTTGCGACAACTTTAACTTCAAGTTTCCAACGCAGCCGGCGCGCCAAATAACATGTTAGCTAAGCTAAGCTAAGCTAACTGCACGCCTACTGCAGTCAGACGCGTTCAGATGACATCACTGCGGCTAAAGGCAAAACGAGTTAATGCGGTAAAACAGCGGCCGATATATACCGTTAGAGCTACTCTCTTATGCATCAACTTATAAATTATATAAAGGCGTACACGCATAGTCTTCTGGTTCAGTTAAAACCCATGGCTGAGATCTCAGACCCCCGTTCAGTAGACACGCTAACCTGCTGCTTAGCCAGCCGTGTTCGTTTTCCTCTCTTAGTAAGACTAAACCCGCACTTACGGCCCAAACACCACCAACAAACACGTATCAATTAATGCATATGCACACCTGAGCCATACAAGCGCGCATTTCCCGACACCGAGAATAAAACACTAGAAAGGCATAAAGAGACTCACGGGCAGATGGAGAAAGGGAAGGAGCTTTATTTCTTCTTCCGCTCACTCTGAATCAAACAGGGCGGAGGGATTTGAGGAGCCCCGCCGTCGGTTATTCTATTCCTCCATCATTTATGCAATTTTATATTTTAAAGAATAAAATAATCCTTGTTCATATGCAAATGTCCAAATATCTAACGCGATTCAATAACGTGCGGAATTCTATATTATGTCATTTTCATTCTAGGACTATAGTCTCTCGAGGAGGGATACCGAAAAAACACTAGTAGTGAGAAGACCATCGAAAAAGAAGGTCTTCCATTTCGATTGTATTTTTGTATATGTGCAAAAAATAATTATATACTTTCGCTTTTTAAGCACTTTGCTCTTAGCACGCTGTTCATAAATACAAACCACGTCACTAACGTATTTTAAATAGTAGGATTTAAATAAAATGAGAACTAGTTTCGAACATATCTAGTTTATGTGCGAAACAGAACCTATTAGGCTTTCAAGTGCAGTTAAACGACACTTGAGGTCGCTGCAGCGTGCGATAAACTATGGCGCGTTAAAACATGCGGGCTAATTTTAATATTCATGTGTTAGTTAGGGCGTAGACATCAGTAATAAGTAAAGTCCATCTATAACATCATATTACACTGAACAAAGCTTTAAATCGCATAGAATTACAACAACCCACTGCTCTTACTAATGTACACTTCGCTAATACAGTATATATATTAGCATACATACACTGTAAACGTATATGTGTGTGTGCGTGTGTGTGTGTGTGTGTGTGTGTATTGGCTAACAGCATTAGTAGAGTAGTAGGGTGTACTTCAGAACAACCTGATTCTTTGCATTTTCAAGTTTTCTTCAGTATAATAAGGAGTTCACACACAGCAACGTTCTTCAGTACTGTATAATTTATGAGCAAAAGAACGTTTTGTGTAAATTACAAATGATGTGTAACGGATAGGCTGTACTGGGTCTATATATTTAAGCAACATGCATTGATTAGATAAACCACATTCACTACAGCCGCAGTATAAAGCCATTGATATATTATAGGAAAAGGAAACAAGGCCTTTGAGATCCTTTTTTCATCAAATCTCTGGTTAACGATGTCAGACAAACCATTTGCCACCTTTGCCACCTGACTGAGCACAATCATAGTAACCCTGCTGGAGCACAATAAATGATCCAGATGGTGAAAAGGTTGCATTATCATTTCAATGGCCTCACTGTTGAGCTCCTAGAACATAAAAGAGGAGATAACATCCTGTTCCCCACCAAATGAAACGTCAAAATAGTTCAGAATGACAGATTCATTTAACCCAGGAGGGCTTCACTGTGGAGCTAAACTGTGGCCTGTTTGTGGTCACATCTACTGACTGTTTAGTCTCGACTTTGACTCCCTTTGCAGCTGTAAGCACAACAGCCCAGGAGACAGGAATTCTGTTTTAAACAAATCTCGACGCACCCTCATCTCTGTATGATGTGCTCGACTGAAAACCATCTACTAAAGTAAAAAATCTTTCAAAGTCAAAAAGACATACAGCCATTCAATATTAATGTGAGAATGAGAATATAATGAATAAGAATATAATAATACATTTCCAAAAAAGTTGGGACGCTGTGTAAAATGAAAAAATGCAAAAAAAACTCCTTTGGAATAACATATAAAACACAAAACTGGCTCCAGAACAGCCCTGATGCAAAACATACAGCTACCTGGCAGCAATTCTGAGATCCTTGACTTCAGTCCACACAAGTCCCCTCCTCATGTGTCCTCAATAAAACCCATGAACCGAGAAAACCTCTGGGCATTTCTGTACTTGGCTGGATGCAAACTTTGATTTGGAACTGAATTTGGGCTGGGAATGAGCTGTAGTTCAGTAAATACATCTTTCATTCATTTGTTCTCAATTTACCTCCATGTTGCTGACCGAACTGACCCATATCAGGAAAGGGGTTATGTATTAGATTTTCCTTCTATTTGTATTTTCTTATAAGTGAAACTTACCATATTTGCTTGAGTTTATATACAGCATCATTCATTAGCACTTGACAGGGCAGTTGGGTGGCCTAGTGGTTAAGGCATCCGCCCTGCGACCAGAAAGTCCAGGTTCGGTCCCCAAGACCGCTAGGCACCACTGAGGTACCCTGAGCAAGGTACCGTCCCACACACTGCTCCCCGGCGC
>JBBPDB010000108.1:28178952-28204389 GCA_037974465.1 Brachypetersius altus
CCGTCAAGTGTGTTTCTATAGATCGCAACGTTTGCGTATAAAGAGCCGTACGCATCTTTTAGGTCCCGTTTTGTGCGACGCAGCGGTTATAAATGAGACCCCTGGACTTTGCAGAATTGAAGCTCATCCTTGTTCATGTAATAAGCTGTTCAAGACCTTGGAGAAGCCACCTGTATATACAGGCCCTGATGTTACAGTTATAGTGAGATAAATACTCTTATTGGGGGGTTGTCGGGTGCCAGAACTGGACAATGGACCTCTGCACTCGACTTCCGCAGACTTCACGAGCACATCCATCAAAACAGACAGCAGGATTCTCAAACACGCTCTTAGTGCAGGATTTTGGTTGTTCAGTGTAACACCACATTTCTTAATGTACTTGAAAAATATTTAAACAGGCGTTATCTGTATAGTTTGAAATCTCCTGGTTTCACCCACCCACCAACACATGGCCTCAGGGTGTAAGATGGTTCGGGTGCTCCTGCCTCTCCTCTAGCAACAAAATCACTGATGCTGGAGTTTTTTTTCTCATTACACTCATTCAGCACCAGGATATTGTTCCCAGGGGACAGCACATGTTCTCTCTCTCTCTCTCTCACACACACACACACACCCACACACACACACACACACACACACTCACACACACTTGCCCACACACATAGAGTGAAAAGGGGCACAGATGGTAGCTCATTCAGACATATGGCGAGAAGGAAGAGGCAGCTTGTATTTCCTTGCAGAGCGTTCCTGAGACTTTCTCTAGCCTGTTTTGACAGAGGCCTGCTCTGAGGTTGATTGGGGCTACTGTCAAACCCCTGATGAAGAATAAGATGAATGGATGGACATCTGACACTTTTTCCACTGGACATGGCAGCACAGCACATACTGTACTGCGTGCAAAAGACAGTTGGCCCTACAAGGCAGAGAGGGAGAGAAAAACAGCACAAAATGATCAGATGTAGGATTACTGCTGTATATAGCACATGCCTTTAACTGGCTGATGAATGTATAATGTGGGACTGAAGAAGCAACAACCGCTAAGAAAATACTGAGAGACATCGTTTCCAAAATGCATGCAGGCACATAATGACAGAAAAGATCAAAGTCACACTAAACCCTCCAGGCATGACTGAAAGGTTTGACTGTAAATTTGTTTAGACCCTTTTCATTCCCAGTCCAACTCTCCTGAGGCTCAACAAAGCCAGACTCTGAATGAGAGGAGGCATACACTTGTGTGCAAAAGTTTGGGCACCCCTAGACAGGATATATGTCTTGATATTTCTGAATAAAACTAAGAAAATCGTTCTCTGCAGATTAAAACACGGTCTGTTCGGCAAAACCCACGTTTAATCTCAGCAAATAGACACTTTGCTTCCAAACTGGTGTTCTGTTCAGCAAATAAATACTAACTGAGCACTGAATTGTGTTCCAAGCAGATCTTTTCACTTCTGTAACCATTAAAGCATGGCACCACACATACATGTACTGTACGTAGCATAGTGTTACATACAGACGTGATATATGAAGAATAATAAGCCTACTTTTTTTTCCATTTGAGTACTTTGCATTATTATGCATATTGATTTTCTTTGACTGGCTGCTTTCTGTAAGGAACAGAACCTGATGGACCTGAAAGAGTGACCTGGCCACTCTTTCAGGTGCACCCACTGCTGAATTAGGTGTTCAATTGCACATTCTCAGCTATTTTATATATTTTTGTCATATAATTTTATATAATAATAATTTATATATTATAAAAACACACCTTTATTTATATATGATAAAAACAGTGGCAGTAGAATGGGATGCACAGAATTTACACAAGCCTAAGGCCTTCCTGCCCAAACATTTGTCGGACTGGTACAACCCCCCCCCCCCCCCCCAGCGATTAGCAGTGGACAGTAATGCAACTGCATTCTCTGGAGTCATGGACCTCTAATATCTTCGATATGAGTTAAGATGGATCTTGTGATGCAGAGCTAATCATCCAACATCAGTAAACTGTTCTCACTACTGCTCCTGTGGCTGAATGCAATCAATGCAATGTTCTAGCATCTAGTGTAAAGCCTTCCCAGAAGCGTAGAGGCTGTTACTGCAGCTAAGGGGGGACAACCCCCATTAAAGCAAAAACTCTGGAGTCTGCCCTGCTCCTAAGTCTCATTAAAATAAGTCTAAATATGTCTCTGAGAGCAACAGCAGCAATCTTAGCAGCACCAGTGGCACGAGCACAAAGTTACCAAAAACACTGAAGCCTCACAATTTGAATTGTGTTTGATCTGATGTCACCACCAATCGAGTCGTAACAAGCCAAAAAAAAAAAGGACTGCAAGAACCCCGCGGTTTCCCTTTACACACGAAGAGCAGAATCATCACATCCCTCCAACAGATGACACCAAACAATCCGTGAGAGCTGTGTAATTGGATGCCATTAGGCTTATTCTGAGCATGCAAAATAGAGCCAGTGGTGCTGAGAGCTGTGCGCTATGCCACTACCTCAGCTCTGCTCGTCTGGTGCCCCACTGCATTCTGGGTAAGGGACAAAAACGAGACATCCGCCTTCAACCTCCGACACCTTTTTTGGAAACGCAAAGAGAGTCTGCAGGACAGCGATACAGACGGCCTGAAGTGCTTTTGTAAACACATGTATATCTCCTGCACATTTCCCTGCTATAGTCCCTTTACTGCGAGAAACAAACGCTTTTAATGAATACAGAAGTAAGACTGTCTGTTCTGAACGCATACAAAAATACTCAACTAAATAAACGCAAAGTCCATAAAGTGAACAGCTGTGAACTTCAACATCGGATCTTACTTTCGAACGGTGTGTGAATATATATCTACTTTTAATTTGCAGAGTTAGAAATGAGGTCGGGCTGAGACAGCACTGACTCTGCCAGCGAACAACTGAACGGTCTAAATAAGGGGGGAGTGCTGAGTGCTGAGAGGAACACAGGCGAGGCTGTGACCACTCTATACGTCCAAGCTTTTTCTGGTAGTAGATCTCTAGACCCTCGTGGCTGAATCCTTTACCCTGATGAGACTATAGAAGATTTTGTGTAATCAGAGATATGGGCTTATTATTCAGTTATAAGACACTTAGTTACATATCGTCGTGTGGTATTTCGATGGATGTTTACTTTTCTGAGTTACGTTTAAATACCAACTGTGTATTATGTTATAAAGGTTACAGCAGTAGTACTGCTCTCGCATGTGTCACGCCTCCGATTTTATTTTATTTCAGACCAATAGGATCCGGAAAAAGAACCAAAGCAACGAACGTCAAGAACAGTATCAAACCAACTTGAGTTGCTCTGCTGGTAGAGGTTTGGATGAACTGCTTTTTAAATGTATCCTTTGCTGTTAATGGAGTAAGTTTTTAAACAAAGTATCTGTTTAAAGGGTGCTTTACTCACCCCTCTCTTTTTGACAATTATCTAACAAATACAAACGTTCCCTACAAAATAATAATACACTAGTAAGCAAAATTTCAAAACATTTATGTCATTTTCACTTCTTTCTTTCTTTCTTTCTTTCTTTAATGAGTCTAACATTAGGAAAAAGTAAAGCATGAAATATAACTATCCACATTTAATTTTTTTATTTGCTATTGAGTTTAACGAATAAACAGTGATGCATTAAGGTGTGCAAAAGTCTCTGAACTCATTTACACACAGACAGAAACCATTAGACCAGGGATGCACACACTTTTTCAAGGCAGGAATCAAAAATCTGAAATCCTTGCAAAAGCATCAAAAGTTGTACAAAGGTATTTTAATTTTTTAATTGGTTTTTTTTAAATGTATTAAATCTCATAGTCAGGCATGACCACACATAACAGCACAGCACTGTCTTTCACCGCCGGGGAGCAGGCGAAGGGTACCTCCGCGGTGACATCAGCACTCGGGATTTAACGTTGAGCATAAATGATGTTTACCCAAAAAAACTTCCACCCAATGAGAGCATTGTCCTAAACACTGTCTGGGGAAGAGAGCTTTCTAATAAACTAATTTACCTTTAAAACATCCTACATATCGCGCTTGCATACATGTTTTGGTAGCCCTTATCAAATAATACGCAAAGCGAAACCCCTCCCATCACTGCCAAGGACATACAGGATGATACAGCAGTAGTGAGGTACTGACCCAATGTCCAACGTTATTCCAGATATAATAACAAGACCTTAACTGTGATCTCATCCCAAAAGGAAGACTGCAATACAGCACAGCAGACGCATTCAGCTACAATCAATAAATGTACGTCTGGAGAAAAAAAACAGGGAAAATTGTTGGCATTTACGTATAACTGTATGTTACACACAACTATGAGGAATGAAGTATAATACTTTAGTATCACTACCCCCACCATGTAGGAAGATCAAAAATGTGGCGTGTTTGCTCTCTAAATTCCACTTGACTTGTTTCAGTGCTTGCTTAAGGCTTAGTGTCCAAGAGTCAAATTTCAAGAAACACATAAAAATGATTATTCCCAAGCGTTGACTCTACACTCAAATATTCTTTATTTGGAAACAGCAACAATGAATCAAACACAGAACGGTAACGCATGGGGTGGTCCTGCCAATCGAACGCCGCAGTAGGACTTAAATGGGCAAGTGTGTTTGACCGACTTTCCTTAAATGCTGTGTCACTCTCATTTAAAAATAAAAAAATCTTACTCAGGCTGAGCGCTGAGTCCTTCTCACTGCTGTCATGGATCGGGTTCCCAGAGGACTCTACAGAGCTCTCGCACACACACCAGGATGCAATCACTCTGTGTTGGATGATTATTATGCGTTTCCACAGAGAAAGCTGCTTTTTTAGAACGGCAGCAGTGCTGAATGCAAATGTGCAGAAGGGTTTAACAGAGCGCACGAGTAATAACACATCTACAGCACACTGCTGCTGATCCGGCTCAGAACTTGCCGGCTGTGGAGAACTATCCAGAATCGCAAATCGTTCATTTGTTTATGTGATTTGATAGTAGTGTTTCATTTCATGTGAGAAATGTACTATAGCTGGTACATATTATGCAGAAAATTATGCAAATGAGGTGAGTTTTATTTTGTCAATATAACCCCTGAATGAGTAATGTTTGAATTTATTTTTCAAAGATGTTTTGCGGAAAGTTCACGAAAGTATTGTATTTATTCAGGCGGATTTGTTTTAGCTCTCTTAGTGAAAATGCTGAGTGCTCTCAGATACACGCTCATTCAGTCCTGGCACAGAGGGTCAGGACTGAGCTCTCAGGGGAGTTGGGCAGATGTGAGGATTCTAATGTGTTTCCTCTTCCCTACTGTGTTTACGGAAGGACTTCACTTACAGAGTTCACACGCTCATTAAAAAAGGCCATTCACTACAAGCCTGGCCAATATCTGCTCCAGTTCCCTCCCCAACACACATATGCACTGCCTACTGCTGATGAGAAGGGGGCAGGAGTAAAGGTCATCCACAATCATTTATACTCTACAGAAGTCAACCTCTACACAACAAACAGCTCTTGGTTTGAACACAGATTTTTAGGACAAAAATACAGGATTTCTACACAATACTTCCGTTATACAGACATTTGTTAAAGGCTCTGTATAAGGAACAAACTTTCTTTTAAAGAAACAGTTTAAGACAGTATGAAAATTAAAGTATCAAAACAGTTCATATAACAGTTCATGATATTATAAAAACCAATGCATTAACATTTCCACTTGTTCAGCCTGCTGCAGTTAACCCAACTATCTCTAGGTCTTCGGAAAATAAGCATGTTATCTCTCTTTAAACTCTTCATACTCACACCTCCTTTAAAAACGAAACATCCATTGAAAGGTTTGACCGAAGGTGGTTTGCCTTTGCTATCGCACTAAAGACGATTTTATTTTCCCGCTTCCAGAGACACAAAGTGCCAAGACTCACACGCTAAGATCTCGCCCTTGCTGCTAAGTTATCACAGCCATAAAATCAGAGGCAGGCTGTCGGCCTAGCAGGGAAACCCCAACAACAGAGAGATGGTGGCTCAGCCTCAGCCAACTGGCATGCTGGCTAGAACCCTGCTCCAATTGCACACTCTGCAGTTTGATCCAAAACACCCTGGGGCAGTTGTAGCATTACTACTGTTAAATGCTTCCACATAGACATTAGCATCGCTAGTCATGATTCTGAACTGTCAGAGGTCTGAAGAAAACACAATCGCAAATATTGAGCAAACGCATTCTGGCTGTTCAAACTACGAACAAAACGTGCCAAAAAAGCGGTGCCACCGCTGATGATGTAAGAACTGGGAGTAATGCGTACAGTACTGCACTCTGGTCCGTTAACCTGGAACTCTCAGATGTTGCAGCCACACGAATTGAAAAGAGGACAAAGGTTTAACTGCCATAACCAGGTGTTACTGACAGCTCCATTGGATTTCTCTTAAGTTTGACAACTGAAATAGAGAGGTCTCAGCACTCAGCCGTGTCATTTTACACCTAGGATTCTCAACGTGTCTTCTTCAGAAAACCAGTCACTTATTTACGTTTACGGCCTTTAGCAGACGCTCTTATCCAGAGAGACGCACATCAGCGCTTAAAGTCCACAACTGTTCTTAAACCTGTAAAGCTACACTTAAATCAACAGCAGCTATTTAACCGAGTCACTGCTGGAGCTACACACCAGAACAACCCTGTCAGAGAGGAACAGCAGGCAGAGATTAATACAGCAGTAAGGAACAGCAGTTAAGAGGGGTTTGCTAAATGCATAGGAAAAATAGTCTCTTGATACAGTTTCGCCACAAACACTAGCATGTCTGGCTGCCATGCTTGCCTAAATCCCTTCATGCTCACACAGCCAGAGGGAAAGGACCCCTTTTTGGATGCCAAGATGAAGGAGGATAGAGAACCCCCCCAAAAAAGCTGGCTTCTCTATTTTGTGCCAGAGAAGCAGTGCCAAAACACCTGCTGCCAGACTGTGCTGCAGAGGGAGGAGGACACCTGATCTGCAGACTGAGACTTAACTGACCATCTCTGGGGAGCCAGTGCCCAGGATAGCGACTAGGACAGCATTATGCAACTGCCTCGGACCAATGTGAGCTCATCATATGCAAAAACAGTGCTCTCTGGCCACCCGCCATGATTGTCGGCCACTGTGGGCCTTGGTAAAGGCCAGCAAAACAAAACTGGCAGGGCTGCCCACTCATCTTGGGCTAAGCCTGGGGTTCTCTTGCTTCTAGTAAGGGATGCCTTCCACTAAAAAAAAAAAACAATGGACCCTCCCCACTTCAAACCTTCATATGCAGACGCCTTATTATTAAAGGATGGAAATAAGGGGTGTTCAGCATAACTGTGATGAATTTCATCACTATGTGGTTTTATGCTTAACTGAGCATATTGCAGTGGAATTAGCCAAAGAGTGGCTACCACTATCAACCACTGCCAACCCAGTGACTCTGAGAATAAAAAACACCTCTAAAGAAAAAAAAAATCTGATCGAATTGTTGTTTTTGTTGGCCATTGTAATAATTTATTGTATTATTCTATTTAATAAAAATGAGCTGAAAATGAATGAAATAAATACCTACTATGTATTTTTTAGTTCTCAAGACTTTTTGGCCTTCTCTGAAATCATAGAAGGTCCTGGGGCTCCTCCTCCTCTCGTGGAAGTCAGCTGCTATAGAACAACTACAATAATGAATTAGCTTAAATGGATTCTAGACTATGATTATTAAATTACATCATCGATTGTGTAGTGACCCCTAAAAAACTACGATTTCTTATTCCACTGAACAGGTGTCTCCCAGGGTTCGGCGAAGTTTGTCCGGTCTTGCAACAGCAAGCTTTGGAACAAAACATGGACGGGACAATTAGCGGATTTCTGTACTTTTCTTCCTTTGTGAGGAAAGAAGAGGGGGCAGGGCCGTTCTCCTCCGTATAAAAAAAACCACAGGGAGGAAAAAAGTGTGAATGATCCATGAGCCATAATTTTGTGTAGAGATTTACAGCTAAGGGTCACTACAGGGCTCTGGTGCACATACACAAATGGGCTCACACACACTTAATGTTGAGTGACGGATGTTGAAGGAATGAACGAAGCCGTGGGCCCCATCTTGGCTAAACCCGAGAGTTCTGCTGGCATGTCGCCATCACAGCTGGTCAGCTGGAAATAGCCAAAGCAGTAACTGAGCTCAAGGTAACTGGGGCAGTGCAGTCTCTGGCCACAGAGGCAAAAAAAGGGCCTCTCTAATGAGCAGAGCTTCTTCAGTAGGATTTGTTCCATAAACAGGAATGTTTCGGCCTAACGACCCGATGACAATGATCCATCAAGGGCAAATAAAGATACTATATAGTGCTCAAGCTGTACATCTATCAAGAGGAGCTTAGCAGTTGGACTATGAGAGGTTTCTTCTGAAGTCGTTGAAAGCCAAGGAACATTCATACTCCAAAATGGAGCACAGAACGTTCGTGACATGCACTAAAAGTATGTCGCAGTCGATGGAGACAACATTTGTGACACATTGCTTACAGTCCTTCGTTAATCATTAATTGTTATTTTAGTCATACAACAGTTAAGATACACCAATCAGAGGAAAAATCTGACATAATAGCATTTTTGCTCCCTGTGTTATTATGTATTATGGAACAGCTGTTGAGTTAAGAAACTACCACTTAGAAATATGTATTAAACTAATGCTTGTTTGTCCTATTTCTTCAAAAAGGTTTCAGCCTTTTCCTGAGGGCATGATGTGAAATGGCCCCGATGTCTGAAACATTTAGGTCTCCGTTTTACTTCTAAAACTGATTTCTAACATCTAAAATCTGTGAACATGCTATCTGAGTGTTATCCGTGCCTACGTCTATGTTATGTTGTTATAATGTTGATGATAAGAAAATAGCAGGAAGGTTTACTTTTGATGCTAAATGATCTTAAAACAGTACCTCGCCACATCAACTGGGTCTTAAACCTAAAACACTGGTCATTAACCACGACTGAGAACAAATCAGACTCTGCAGCTTCTGTCGAACAGAGGACTTTCCATCGCAAAACTCTGAATCTTCTGTTTACATCGAAAAATGTTGGATTTGCCCTTTAATTCACTTTAATGTCATCAAAACTATGACAATAATCATGACAAAAGAAATCTATAGGGATCTCATGATCTCAAACAAGTGGAAGTTCACAAGCCGACACGTCTACAGAAAATATTAGTAGGTGGCATCATCGCATTAGTGACAGCTGCAGTGTCCATCTGCTACAAATCTTCGACTATTTTATCACCATAGCAACAGAGCACCACATATAGCCCTAATGAGTTACGAAATTGTGAATGTACTCACCAGAATAAAAGCCTGGTCTGTACTCATGCATGGCTTCTCTCGGATTCCTGCAGAACACAGCTCCTGTCTCTAAAAGAGGTCTATGAAGGCCAAACCAGCAAGAGAAGAATGTGTATGTATGAGAGAGAATATGGCCTCAGGCCCCGTCCAATCACTGTCACACAGGAAAACAGAGTCTTCCTGCAAACAAGAGAATGCATGTGGTGCAGGACAAGGCCACAGGGGCAGGTAGCAGGCAGAGAGGATGTTTTTGTCATTCGTTCTGGCCCCTGGCTGGCAGTGCAGGCCAACATGAATGCGTCCATCCTCAGGAAAAGAGCCTGAGGAGGAAATGAAGCCCACGTCACCGCAGCTCACGGGAGAAACCCCTCCACCTGCTGCACGTGCAAGAACACACGCACAAACATGAGCAAAGTTTAGGGACCCAACAAAGCTTCTGACTTCAGAATGATCTGCCTCATTCACACGCGGTCCTAAAATGTACGATTCTATTCACACTGTCCTCGAACGAACAGTTTAGAATGTTGCCAACACAGCCAAGGAATGGAAATAGACTCTTATGCTGCATAACAGAAGAGACTGTGGATTGCCGCTCCCCTCATTTTTGTATAAAGACAACTAATAACAGGATGTTTACTTTGCTATTCAGCCTTAAATGAAAGAACCGTGCAAACTCTATGTGAGTCTCCATACCAGGAAATGGAGAAAAGTAGGAAGACTGGACATCTGTCAGAACCATGGAGAACCGGGGTGGGTGCTCTAACAGCTCTACGTCTCTACGGCCATCATCCGGAGGGCAGAGTTGGACAGAAAAAGTCGGGGAAACGAAAGGAATGGTTTTGAAAGGTGGGGGGGGGGGCCGGTCCTCCCTGCTACAGTGGTCCTGGCACCCAAGAATAAAGGTTTGTGTTGAAGGGTCTTGCTCATTTAAGGAGTTGTAAATGTAAATAAGCCCATATATGGGATTTCTTTCCCTGAGCTCCACGACTGACACATATATGGTTTTATGTTCCAAAAACTTTATAATCTTCTCTTTTTTTGTGTCTTGTCTGAAAGTGTGCGGCATCAAGACGTTAGCAGCAAGGCCAAAGGTTGTGCGGTGGGGCCTCCATGGAGCACATCACACAGAAGCTTCACTGGATTAAGTGGGGCTGAAAGAGGTCCCTGCCATAAAAGAACACCACTACCATGAAGTATTTGGCTTGCAGCAATGTTTATGTAGGTGACACATGCCAGAAACATCCACATGAAGCAAGAACAAACGGTTTCCAGTCCACATCTGATCCTCACATACTTGTTTACACATGACCGCGTGTCCTGACGCAGGTCCAACACCATCATCAAGTGTGCTGATGATACCACAATCGTGGGCCTCAATCGTACTCGGGCCGGGTTCAGGGTAACTGTGCCTAGTGTGAGTACACCCTTACTGTCCTGCCATCCAGCACAATTCACACACGTACAGCACAAATCAGAAACAGTTTATCACTATCAGACTATTCAACACACAGCAATCGTGGTTTTCTCCCTCTGTGCAATAATCCTGTTCCTCATACTGTGTGAAATACTGTAGCACACAACACTTTACACACTGCACTGACACTACATCTATGCAACTGTCAGCTAAAACTGGGTTAACTTTAGCCTGTGATTAGTTATTAGTTATTATGTCTCTATGTCTTTATGTTCTGTCTGTGAAGAGGGTATTCACTGTACTTTGTCAGCATGGGTCACACACACACACACACACACACACACACGCTTATGCTTTAACCTCAGACTCTTATGACAGTATCTGTTAAGGAGTGTAACTTGGCTGAATAGTGGAAGTTGACTGAAGTATAGCTTTTCAGGTTTGAAGAACAGATCTGGACTTGATTACTGATGTGCGTCTTGGATAAGAGCGTCTGCTAAATGCCATAAATGTAAATGTAAATAACACACTATTATTACTTTTACATTTCCTCCATCTCTTCCCCTGTGTCTGGGCCTTTCGTAAAGGTCTAGGCGTTTTTGCTCTATGCCATTGTTTGTCCTCCCTGTTAAATCTGTTCGTTAAAAATGTTTTGTTGGCTTTGATTACCCTGAATATAAATTCACTGTTGTTTTGATGTCTCATCCTCAGCGTTTCCACCGGTGTCATCCCCAGCTCAGGCGTTTTCCAGTCCTTAGTTAGTATATAAGCCACTGTGTCTCTATATTTCGACTCTGTTTTTGTTTCCGTGGTCCTCGATTTGGTTTCTGTGTTTGTCTGTGCAGTTGTTGTTCTCTGCATGTCTCTGTCGAACCCTGCTCCATCCTTGTGCTTGGCCTTATTCTTAGTTATGTCCCCATGCTGGCTCGATCTTTATTTTTTGTTTAACTTCTTGTTTCCTGTTTGTAATTAATACCTCACTGTTCACAGTTAAATCGTCCGGCATGTCTACGTTTATACGATACATAAACATGATTTGCTAATGTACTGAATATTACACAGGCAATAAAGTGTCACTATCAAATTACCTGCAGCCTCCGCTGTATATAATAACTATCTGTTATATTGGATTGTACATATGATTCCTGAACAGCTCTCAAGTAGAATGCAAGGGTGAGGGTTAAACACAATTATTTGTAATATCCCCTTCCCTAAAAAATGATACCAGCTCTGTAGAAATGCTTAATCTGCTGCAGCCTGCTGTGTAACAAGTGGCGTAAAGAGAGCAGGTGCCGCTGACACAGAGGTGCTGGTGGTTTTTGACATACAGCAACAGTCCTGAGCCGAATCTGCTCTTTTGCCATCATTGCAGACAAACGGAGCCTCAGAACTTCTCTGTCTTGCTGAAGATGGCAATTGCAGACTTCCTTGCTGCTTCTGATATTTCTACTGCCATCAACGCTTGCAAAGGTAAGGACCGAACATTTCTGTGCCATTTTTTTCAGAAGCTTGTGTCCTTCTTTTCACATTCTGTGCTTTTCTTTCATAGACCGTAAGTTCTGACACTCTTTCTAACGATACGCTACAACTTTACTGTCACTTTACTGTTTATTTTTCAGCAAAAGATTCCTTTAGTCCAAAGACATTTTTTGCCACTGTGGGTTTATCTAAGCGGTCCCAGCCAGAGATAGAGAAGGTTTTCATAATGCTGGACCAAGACAAGAGCGGTTTCATCGAGCAGGATGAGCTACAGTTGAGTGCTTTTACCATGATCTCGAGAACAACTGTCTGAGGACCCCAATGACCATTTTGTTTCTTTAAAGAACCATTTTGTCGTGAGTTTGAACAACCTTCATAAAATGTAAACTGTGTTTCTTCAAACACAATTTATAAAATTGATTCTACACTGAAATGAAGACTGAGAGGTGCTTAAGTATAACGTTTACCTTAATGATGCTTCACATTACAGCACCGCAGGCGTGTAAGGCGTTGTTCTCCATGTTTGCTCTGTAGATTGTTCCTGCAGAACTTCTCCAAGGGTGCACGGGCCCTGACAGCCGCCGAGACAAAGGCCTTCCTCGTAGCTGGGGATATGGATGGTGATGGAAAGATTGGCTGGGAAGGTGACAATTTACTCTCAGTACTTATAAACAAAGAATAAATAAAGAGCTTTGTTTGTGCAGCATAAATAAATAAACTTCATACATGTCCTTTATGTGGCTAATCAATAAAATAAAGAGAAATTCTATGCTTCCTCGTTTTGCAGAATTCTCTGCTCTGGTCAACGCTTCTTGAGGCCGGATCTGCCAAACGACGCTTGATGGAGGAAAGTGTGCTGCCTGTACATTACTGTGACCTGTGATGAAAAAATAATCAATAAATCACAAGATAATACTTGTGCTGTTTTGTGAAACAGGGTCCTACAATATAAAGTAACCCTGGTTACATGGTTGCAAATCTATCAAAATAAAGCTCTTTAATCAAAACGGATTTGTGTCATTTTTCCATCAAACAAGCTCACAGTCAAACCGTAGAGGGCTTAGTTACAAAACGAAGCTAAAGAACATTAAAACAAAGCACATTCTACTAAAGCCTGCCTTCAGCTGATCCTGGCAAGAGGTTCTCGCCACCAAACCACAGAAAGCATCCCCAGGGATTTTCCCAGACCTTGAGAGAGTCTGAGAGTGGGCCTGCACACACCAGAGACAGAAGGGATTACACTGCAATAATGAATTTCTCTCATGTCTCACTCTATTTTGAAGGCTGACAAATATCTATCATTGAGTGAAAATAAGACAGAAAGAGATGAGGAGAGGAGAAGAGAGGAGAAGAGAAGGAAAAAGTACAAACACACTGCCATATGGGTCATTCCATCTATTTATACGCATATTTATTTCTGCGTATAAACCAGGACAGTCTATACAAAATAGCTCAAGAGCTAAAAATACAAATATACACTACATGGACAAAACCTCTAAATGATTTAATTCAGGTGTTTGAAGCATACTCATTGCTACAGGTGTAAACATGGACGCTTGTGGACTGAGTCTGGGGAAGGCCCTTTTCTATCCCAGCATGACTGTGCCCCAGTGCACAACGTGAGCTCCATAAAGACGTGGTTGGATGAGTTCGGTGTGGAAGAACTTGACTGGCCCGTTTAGAGCCCTGACCTAAATCCCATCCAACACCTTTGGTATGAACTGGAACAGAGACCTTCCAACATCAGTGCCTGACCTCATAAATGCTCTACAGAATGGGCACAAATGCACTGAAATACTCAAAGTCTTGTGGAAAGCCTTCCAAGAAGCTGTAAGCCTAGTGGTTAGGGCATTCGCCCTGCCATCAGAAAGTCCGGGTTCGATTCCCAAGACCGCTAGGCACCACTGAGGGACCCTGAGCAAGGTACCGTCCCACACACTGCTCCCCGGCACCGTGTTCCTGCTGCCCCCTGCTTCACTTGGTGGATGGGTTAAATGCAGAGGAAGCGTTTCGTGCTGTTCACGTACGACCGAATGATCACTTTCACTAAAAGGGGAGCAACTCCATATTAATGTTTATGTATTTGAATGCAATCTCCCTGTTAGTGCACTGATCTGTTGTCCCAATACTTTTGTCCATATAGTGCACATATATATTACGAGTGTGTATGTGTGTGTGTGTGTGTGTGTGTGTGTGTGTGTGTGTGTGTGTGTTTTCACTCAGAAAACGAATTTCATGTCATTTGAAAATTCGGTACCTGCTCTGCACTATTTCAGGATCCATGTCACTTTAGCTGGAGGTTATTGAGTTACCGACTGCAGAGTTGGCCAGGAACCGGCTATTTTCAGCGACACAGTAATCATGAAATAAAACAATGAAGGCAGTCTAAAGATGGAAACATGGCAATCAGTAGAGGACTCTAAAGAAATGTATGTTCATCTGTGGGTACACTTTCTTCAGAGAAGTGAGGAAACGACACTGGGACGATCGTGTTACTCTCGCATACCTCACATTTTCAGCACGGGAGCTCGTGCGCTGGATGCCCTTATGTGTTTCGTGTAGGGGCTTCAAGCATCCCCCTTTGAAAGGATATAAATAGCACAATATGACTAGTAGACACATTTTTGTTCGAAACTATAGCCAACCTAAGCATATGGTGTCCGTTACAGCACGGGGAGAAGAGTATAAAAGCCTGGGAAGAGGCGCTTTAGTTAGGCCATCTCACCTCTTTGGAACGTACCGTCGCCAGTGCAGCAGCACCACCAAGGTGAGTTCAGCCGCGAGAAGGCCCTGCTCCGAGAATCACCGGCGGCTAACGGCGCTTAAACCCTCCGCGGAATATTTTATAAAGGAAAAGACGAAGAACAACTGCTGGATGTAATGGGACCTACCATTTCACACAGCAAGACTGAAAACAGCCTATACATTTTAGACCTGCTGAGGACTTTCTTCTGGCTCGGGAGGGACCCGCGGTGCTGTCTGCTGACCTCGTTCTGAGTCTTTAGGGTTAAGGTTTACTTCTGGTGGAGGACAGCTCCATTCAGGCAGCATGGTGATGTCTACTTAGATGTGTTCTAATTAAGAGCATTTTCCGTGGATTCCGTGAGAGTCTGAAAAGTGGTAGCCTCTACAGAAAAGCTCTGGAGGGATTTTTTTACAGTACAATAAAACAAGCCGGTGTTGACGGTGTGCAATGCTGTTTAAATGAACCGATCTAAAAAAAGATCAAGTCTGTGCTTTTTAAATGCAAATTCAAACTGATACTTAAATATGACTGACTCTGTTGACTTGCAGATCATTTAAAATGGCATTCGCTGGAATTCTCGCTGAAGCAGATATTGCTGCCGCCATTCAGGCCTGCTCTGGTAAGACTTGCATCCCGCAACACAATGTTGCATCTTTCTTCACTTTGTTGATTCTAACGTTGTCCAGAGTAGTAAATTGTATAGTCATAAAGTTAACCCTTAAATTAAATGTAGCTACACGTGTGTCTAAGCTGCCATGCATCCTTCATTAAGCAAGTATCGGTGGCAAATGCTAGAGAAACATTATTAACTGTGACTCTCGCATTTAACAGCTGCTGACTCTTTCAACTACAAGACCTTCTTTGCCAAGGTTGGACTGAGTGCAAAGTCCGCCGATGAGATCAAGAAAGCCTTCTTCGTCATTGACCAGGACAAGAGTGGCTTCATTGAGGAGGATGAGCTCAAGTATGTATCAGACACAGCTGAAATGAGTTCTCTACTTTCCTTCAGCTAAAATAAATATGAAAATAATATTCTTTCTTCTTATCCCACCCCCCCCAAACCCTCCTTAGGCTGTTCCTGCAGAACTTCTCCGCTGGTGCCAGGGCTCTGACTGATGCCGAGACCAAGGCCTTCCTCTCAGCTGGGGACAGTGATGGTGACGGCAAAATCGGCGTTGACGGTATTCCATTTCTTTAACCATTGTGGAAGATTTGTGGTTGAGGAGCTCCTGCAGTAGTGTGGGCTTAAAATAACGAGCATCAGTCTCAGACAGTATTTGAAGAAGGAAATCGGAGTTGAAGGTATTTAATTGTCTTCGCAAATAATGATAAATGTAGAGTTCAGGCGGTTCATGAAGAGCTAAAAACGAGTAACTTTAAAATGGGGATGATTCTTACATCTATATCAGTCCTGGAATACTAATAAGTCGACACTTAATCCAACAGAAAACAGTCATCTACTGTAAAGAAGTATGAAATTGGATAGCTAGACATGTTGACTATAAATCCAAGCCTCTTCTTTTGTTAGATGAACATTTTTAAAGTAATACTAGAACCCCTAATCTTACTTACATAATGAGTGGAGGTCTGAGGGCACTGGAGTCTATAAAACTGTTGCTTTTAAAGTAGCAAAGTATAGTTGTGATCGTTGGATGTGCATGATAGGTACTGCCAGGTGAAATGGCAGTGTACCCTTGGACTGTCACAGTTAGCAGATTCAAACTGATTACTTAATTTAAAAATGTTTGTTTTTTCTCTCATCCCTATGAATCAGTTTAGTGATTATAATGATGAAAAGGAAACCTGCAGGTCATTAAAGCGTTCTGTTCAACAATCTGAATATTCTCTACAAGGTGGAGCTATTAATGCCAATATTACTTTTATTAACATCATTGAAAGAGAACGAACCAACTCTAGCAGAATCTCATAAAACACATAGTTCTATAGTTACAAATCTTATCCGTTTGCAGCAGTTTTGGATATACAGTAAACCCTGTATATAAAGTCAGATGAAATGTTTGCTTGCCTCAATAATCACTTTATTACTCATTTACTAATATAATCAACGGCAGCCGGAATCTACTCAAAGATGATCAAAAATGTGTATCACTGGGTCAGTTTCAGTCTGAGTTTGATTTACGACAGGCACATACACAGTACTGCCAAATACAACAGACCCATAACGACTGATTCAGTGTGGTATTCAACAAATTAAATTAAATTCAAGTTTTAAATGATTGATTGAATGATTGAGCTTCTTATGGTGTTCCATATATAATGATGGTAAACTTCACTAATGATGACACATTGACAGTGTTTCCGTTTATTCATCATTTGCTCTCGTTTTGTGTTTCAGAGTTCGCTCTCCTTGTGAAGGCTTAAGCGCTCATGGACCCTGTTTTTTGGAAATAGGTCTTTACTTTTGTGGATGACTTGTCTCCAATAGTTAACTTAATTTTTTATATTTATTTATGAATACCCAGCACTCTTCACTGCAAGGAACACAAGTTCAGTCTCTTAAAAATCTCTGTATTGTCCATAGCTAGGTTATGTAATTCTGTAATTATGTGAACCTAACTTGTGCAATCATACGGTGTCTTTTGCTCTTTTGAAATAAATTTGCATTTGGCCTACCACTGTCCCGAGCTGAATATCTGGCGTCTCACGTCTTGCATGCAATAGCAACGTGTGGCATTTTGATACAAGAACAAGATCAACAACAGCTGCTTATGCAGCAGAAATATGGAACCATTTAGTCAACATGGTCTTCCATTACACAGACACACAGGCAACACATTTTCTTTTGGAACCAAAGACATACATTGGCCCAATTAAATGCATAGCTTAAATAATGTTAAGCCCTGACAACACAGCTACTGCCACCTGTTCCTCAAATACTGGCCCTCCAGCCCTAGCGGTGACATGGAGGGGCTGAGAAGCAGGAATGTTCTGCCGTTTCTCCACAAGGATCCGCACAGGATTCCTCAGCCGTGCTCAATTTGTGTTATCCTCTTCTGCAGACACGGAGCCTCGGCGCTGAGCCCAGGCATCGGTTACACTTGCCTATAATTATACAAGATAGATCACTGACACTGTATGCAGTACATACGTATAGCTGGTGTTGCTGTACTAAGAAGGTCTCACTGGGTATTACTTTACAGCACACAGCAGTTTTCATCAGTGTTTTTTTTCCCCATTAAAACACATGAATTACTCAAAATGATTAATAGCAAAACTAATTTTACATGACATGTACCTTGACATTTCCATGTTCCTGCTGTCGGCGGTCCCACCGACCTCCTGAATTTCAAGATACTGGGATCTGGAAAGAGCAAAGTTCTCCAGTGTTCTGTCTCTCCTCTAAAAGTATGCAGGGCTGTTTCTACACCGAGCGGCTGGTGTGAGGGGACCCAGCAGGGTGCTGTCTGAGACAAAGAATGAATGAAAGTCTGACCGCAGACAATGGCCGAACTACTGAACCACTGATTCTTCAAAAGTACAACGCGAGGGACAATACTGCCACCTGGAGCCGCACAGTCTGGTCCAGCCATCCCCCTGAGAAATAGCCCTCGTTAAAGCGGAAGCTCCCCTCGGTGTGACATCGTTTGAAGCGTTTATGAATTGAGTGAAAACAGCATCATTATTGCTCATTATATCGTATAGTCCAGTATTTTTTACTTTACACGTACAAACACAAGCTCACATTCTTGCAACACCAGACAGAACCTGGGTTATGTGGGGTAGCCCAAGTTCAAACAGAGTTCCATACAGTTTGTGTCTGAGAATTTTAATTATCAAGGAGCTATTGGCTTTCACATCTTTTATAAATAGCGCCTCAGTCATAATAACACATTTGAAGAATGGGATCTCAAAATCGTCAACACTTTACAAGTAAACAGGCCATAGTCCCAGTTTTACAGACATTTTTTACATAGTAGCTGCATGAAAAGCAATGCAAACATTGAGACATTCCGAAAAATGGAAGCCTGGACGTGTCAGGATCTTCCGGACATTAGATGGGTTAATTCAGGACATACCCTGTCCAACAGTGTGTGGTGCATTCACTCATTTCGGTTAATGCATTGTGAACAGCAAGACTGCTGGGCTTTTTTCCAGTGAAATACGGAATCATGGCCATACACTGCCTGATTTACACTGCACCATTAAAACCAACTGTTTCAGGTTAAGTAGGCTAGTTAAAATGTCAGTACATTACAAACCAAGCATCTGTAAATTAAAGTGTAACTGCTTTTGGGGTCTAAAGAGACCTGGCAGCGATAATCAGCACACAGCTTACTAAAATACAAGCTATGAACAGAATCCGTACAGGCTGCCCACCAGCTGATGATTTTCCCATGTCCAGAAGCACCCTGCTCTAATGTCATCTCCAAAAACACCGGATTGGATGGTTTTTTTAGTTAGGCTCACAGAGCAAGTAGTTCTAATAGCAGAAAATATCCACTGCTCCCCAAAGGGGCTTCTACCTCTTAGTTCTCCTGGGCAAAGTTACCTTGCCTGGCCATAGGCTTCCCTGTAACGCACATACAAACCCACTCCCAAACACACACACACACACACACACACACACACACACACACACACACAGAAAAAGTTGCCGTTCACTGCGTTCACTGTGCCTTCGCTTTCAGCAACGTGTATTATTAGCGCGAGTGAGGGGGGGGACTTAAGGACTTTTACATATACGTACATTTTAAGCCATCATTTATACGCTTAAAAATAGATCCTCTTGGCTGCTGGATCCGTTTTTTGACCAACTGCTTTGCATGCGGTGTCCGTTACAGGCCTCACAGTTGTGTGGAGTACAGAGAGCGCGGGTATATAAGCCGGAAGGCACAGGAGCTCGCGATCACTGCGGTTGCCAGATTCATCGCTCCGAATTTCCTCCACAGCCAATCAAAACCCAGAGGTGAGTGTCTCTGAGACCGAGGCGTGCAGAGTTCACGAGACGCGCAAACGCGAAGGTTCGCCTTAATCGTCTGTATTTTTTAAACACTTTTTATTGCTTTTTGGGGGGGATTTGGCCTTTGGGTGGAGGTAACCCCTGAGGTCACGGTCAGCAGCCGGTTGGAGTTGATCCGCAGTCATGGATGTGACTTAATTTTGCCAAAGACCGGAATGTAACTGTTAACTGAGACAGAGGTGCTCGTGTTACTCTAAGCGAAAATGCCAAAGGACTGCTAGTGAACAGCACTCAGGGGACCTTATCTTAAAACAGGGCTGTCAACAAATAACTGGAGGAGCGCACATGATTCCACTTGGTCTTAGTCTTAACTGATCAGTTCTTGCTTGTTTGGAGGGAAAACCTGCAGCCACTTTGTGGATTCGATTTGATGCCTCTATCATGAATGATATGTGATGGTCTTGTTACTTGAGTTGTTGGTGGGCAATGTTCAAGCTCCACTTATGTCACTTCTGTTTTCCTTTTAAGCAAAAATGGCTTTCGCCGGCTTTTTGAATGATGCTGACATCACCGCAGCCCTGCAGGCCTGCCAAGGTACTGGAGGAACCTCTCAGCCCTCTCAACACACAGAAAACACAGTTAAAACATTGCTTAGAGGTTTTTTAGAGGCTAGCCATTCTACCTCTAAGGACACAACACTAAAGAGCCCTCAAACAAGCAGGAAACACTTTGGATTTCAGTGCCTCTCAGTGCTGGTTTGTTAAATAGACCTGCTCTAATGGGAGTCATGGTACTTGTCTT
Organism: Brachypetersius altus; assembly: GCA_037974465.1. Taxonomy (NCBI): domain Eukaryota; kingdom Metazoa; phylum Chordata; class Actinopteri; order Characiformes; family Alestidae; genus Brachypetersius; species Brachypetersius altus. The sequence goes on from JBBPDB010000108.1 coordinate 28,199,609, forward strand.
GCAGCTGCTGACTCCTTCAAGTACAAGGACTTCTTCGCCAAGGTTGGCCTTGCCGCCAAATCCGCCGATGATGTCAAAAAGGCTTTTGCCATCATCGACCAGGACAAGAGTGGCTTCATTGAGGAGGATGAGCTCAAGTATGGATCAGACACAGTTCTGCAGTTCACTTCTTTTTTCTTCAGCTAAAATAAATGTGACAGTAATCTTCATTCTTCCTCTCCCAACCCTCTCAAATGTGCCCAGGCTGTTCCTGCAGAACTTCTCCGCTGGTGCCAGGGCTCTGACTGATGCCGAGACCAAGGCCTTCCTCTCAGCTGGGGACAGTGATGGTGACGGCAAAATCGGCGTTGACGGTATTCCATTTCTTTAACCATTGTGGAAGATTTGTGGTTGAGGAGCTCCTGCAGTAGTGTGGGCTTAAAATAACGAGCATCAGTCTCAGACAGTATTTGAAGAAGGAAATCAGTCATAAAGGACGGGTTGAGAGATCAGGACTGCAGTGTTGCCACATTGCAAATCATATTGCAGGTGCAGCGTGTGCTGTACCACAGTTGTGCACATTAACTCAAAGGCTATTGTCACAGTAACAAACTTCAAACACTATATTGTGTAGCACTAGTATTTTGATCCTGACCCCTAATGCCCCCCCGCCCTTTTTTTAAGTAGGTGTTTCTACAAAAGGTTGATGGCAACCTTCACATTCAGTGTTATAGACTGAGATCCGAGAATAACAAGGACGACCTTCTGACTGAAATCAAAAGACAACAGTTAATTTGATCTTACATTACATTGTTCTTATAAAATAATGAGTGCAAACAGGTGCTCATAAGAACGAGACGATATACATTATTCAGAAGAATTATAGGGGTATTATTAATATTGTTGTTTATTATTAGTTCTTATTTTAGTACACAGTTAATTTCTGTGTATTTTTACAGCGCAGCATGATACTGTTAATACAATACAGTTCAGATACGCACATATAAAAATAATAGATGTCGTTTTTTATTAAAAATAAGCTTCGCTTATTGATGGGTTTTTTTTCTTTTTCAGAGTTTGCTGCTCTTGTGAAAGCCTAAGCACTCATTCGCTGTTTTCGGAGATGATGGTAAGGACGGCTCAGTGGGTGATACTAGGGCTGGGATTATTACTAGACTGTACTCAATTCTTCTGTTTAAAATCAGTTTACTTTCTGGACAAGAGGAAACCAGACCTTTATGTTTTGGTTTTCCTTGACGTTCGGTTAATAACATGGTACTATAGAACATAAACACGTAACGTAAAAATGAATTTCATAACATTATACTGCCGCACGAAAAGACTTAAAAAATACGGTTTTGAACGTCAAAAAGGCTGCTGCAAATAACATATAATATAAAAATGCAATTATTCTATGACTGTATGAGGGCTGGGTGTCTGTTTAACAGGCTAAACATGGATTTTTATTGTTGTTATCCATGTCTTTTAGTCCAATTCTTCAATCAGTCATCAAAATAAATAACGAAGCATTGATTAGTTGAATAACTGATGCTGACAAACATTACTTTTTGGGTTTTTTCCCCAGAGTTTGCTGCTGTGATCAAAGGTGAACAGATAACTGACCACGACCTCTTTCTGGAAAGGAACAATGCTGCCTGAAACCTCCCAGTCGAGCTGATTTCTGAAGCTTGACATGCCTGCACACCTTCCGCTCCCAAGCTGCGCTCTGTCCAGAATGACTGTACATGTTATGTGGTTGTTGTTTTCTTGTGCCATAGACATGGATGTGGAGTACCTAACAATCTGCAATGCACTTTTTGGGAAAGGATGGTGAGACAACAATAAATGTTCTTTTTCATCTTCTGCGTCACCTTGTATTTTCTACACTTGTTTGTTGCGTTTCTTTCGTTAGCACATTAGCTTTAGTATCTATTTCTTCTGTTGATTGAGGGAATGTACAGTGTTGCCCCAATGGCGGTGAATTATTGATGACTACTTAAAACCGCTCTAAGCTACATGAAATATCCATGTAACTTTCGGATCACGCTGCACTGCAGGCGGTCACCACTAGGTGGTGCTTCACTCTACCTTTTATATCATTTCTGCATCACCAGCAGCATTAGCTTATTTGAACGAATCCCCAAATGCTTACTTTGAGGGTGTCAGGTCACCTCCAGAGCGCCTGAGGGAAGGACTTTCTCATTGCTACTGTTACCAGTTAATGTGCAACAAAATTCACTTTCTGTCCACAAACAAAGGGTGTAAAGGGATAGTTCAGCACACTGTAACACTACCGATGAGTTCTGTGACATTAGAGTCTGTTTGGTAAGCCTGTCAGCTGGCTCCAATGTCTTGTCTCTTCTTTTCGGTGACAGGACAACCCCACGGCCCTAGAAGCAGCGTTTCGTTTTCGTCTCACAGGTTAGCCGCATCGTGTCAAGCTGAGGTGAAAGGCCAGGAAGTTTGCTTCAAAATCTATTGTTTCCCGCAGATGTTAGACACTAACAATGATGGAAGCCTCACACTATGCTGGTCTCAGAGCACTGCTGCAATTCATGCCGTTAATCTTGGGTAAACTGGCTCGCAGTGGAAGGTTCTTACATAATATAGCTTTAATCAGAGGCAACTGGGATTGTCATCGGTGTTTGATGAGCTGACAAAACCGGCCCTGAAGCTTCCACGTGGTTTACATGATCCCTGCCCTTCCCTTCACTGCCGTTCTCCGGCTTCTCAAGGATTCTGTTCAGTGGTTCAGTCTGATTCCTTATGGTGATGGTGCGCTGTTTCTACACACGCTGTAGTATTCTATGCAGTTTTGTATGCATCAAAATCAAATTTGGTTAAATTCTGCTTAATTCCGCTTAATGAATGTTACAAAATCATTACATTTAAAAGTTCTGATGATTTCTTCACCCCCAAAATTGGTGCACTGTCTTCAGACTTAGATTGCATCTCTACAATGATTTGGAAACATGGCTATAACCAGAGGAGGAATGCTTGGACATTTCTGCAGGAGACATGGATTATACAAGCCAACAGAGGTCCAAAGACAGGGTTCGTTTTAGCACTGTTTTATAAATATATGTAAGATGTTTGTCTTTAATCTGAGGATTCTGTTGGACCAAAAGAAACAAGTGAAATCTATTCAAATGAGAGCAGTGCCCGAATAAAAGAAATCAATAACAAAACATAACAAATGAAGAAATTAATATTTATTTAAGCTGTGACTTTGTTTTTATTGGATTTAGTTTATTATCCTTTGCTCAGTCATAACAAATGCATGCTGTTACATCAGAAACATCCCAAAACAGAATCATATCTTTACTGTAGAAACAGAATAAATGACAGAAAGAAAGAAACAAAAATGCTTTGCTTTGCATTATACAGCGAAGAAAAAGTCCCAGAAGCTTAGCTTATCTGGAGTCTCTTGCTTAGTCAGCTAACTTTAATCTAATCAGGAATTATTCTCCACAACTGTTCAGTGTTTGGGCTTAGATCAGACACGTGCAGGGGGGGCTTTAGGTGCCCCTTTCTGGCACAGCAAGTGCCTCGGCGTCCACAAAATTTGATCCATTGTTTAGTCCACGGGTGTCAAGCTCTGGTCCTGGAGTCCAGCACAGTTTGATGTTCTCCTCCTCAAACCTGACAGTGAACTGGAGAGGTGCACCAGGACGGACTCACTCAAGCGTGCTGGACCTCGGCCCTCCAGGACTGCAGTGCTTTAGACCATAGACTGCTTTTTTCGGAAAAGGTTTCGCAAATATCTGTAAGCAAGTGTAAACAGAACAGCTCCAGCGAGTGTGTGTCGATTCTGAAGTTTATAGAAAGTTCTGTTCTTCAGAAAGCTCAGCTCCTGAGACAGCACTGAGAGCTGTGTGTAACTGTCCCAGACCTCTGCGCCTCCTTCTGCTGTGGATAATGAGTGACTGAGTGTCACACTACACCACACCCAGCACGCATATGTCCTGACAGGCGGTATTTGATTTATTTGTTTGATTGTTTAATTCTATTATGTGTGGCTTTCCAGCCTTTGTTTAGATTTTCCTGATCCTCCCACAGAGTTTTCTACTAATGACACCAAGGTGCAGAAGCTCAGTGTACACTGCACTGCAGTCAGAGGTCCGTAACAAGTTTCCAAACGCATTTCTGCCTTCAGTTTCTAAAACCTTAAAGCCTCGTACGGAATTCTGATGATCTTTCCTTGACTTTGATTTCAGTTAAGCAGATAAAAGCCTGAACAGTGAACATTCTGTCGCCTCCATTCCGGTACCAGTAACCAACCGTGAAAAAAACCCTAATCATGTGAAGTTGGAGGCAGTTCCGCACGATTAGGTCTCTAAGACGTTAGCTTTTGTGTTATGGACTCCACAAATGTTACTGTTCCAAACACGATTAGGAAACAAAACAGCACACTTTGTTCTCAGTGCTCTGCTTCATTAGTGCCTCATTAATGCATTGAACGCATTAATTAATGCATTTATCATTCATTCATTCATTCATTCATTCTTTCATTAGTTAATTCATTTGTTCTTTCAGTCATTCATTCTTTTCGATCTGGTGTTTGTTGCAGCTGTACAGAGAAAAGCGGACAGTGTCTCTTTCAGAACATACTTTCATCTGATACAGATTTTCACTGTTTTGTTAGGAAGCTAAAGAGGAGGAGCAAGAGTGGCTTTAGGGCCTGCAGTGTGTGTGTGTGTGTGTGTGTGTGTGTGAAGGGAGGGAAGTGTGTGTGAGTTATCGATTGTAGTTTTCGTACAGTATTGCGTATGTGTGTGTGTGGGAATGTGTGGTAGGGGGGT
>JBBPDB010000108.1:28217297-28230889 GCA_037974465.1 Brachypetersius altus
GTAGTTGTGGGGACATTTCCACGCCCCGAAACGTGACGCTGAACGAAACGAACTGTGATTGGTTGTTTGACATGTCGCTCAAAAGACCTCTTTATCGGTCCACATTTCGATTCACATTCCAGATTCATGTCTGTATCGGCCCTTGAGCCAGGCTGCTTTTCTGTTTCATGTTTCACGTTAATAAAGAGCCGGAGGTCATGGATGCCTGCCTGCCTGCCTGCCTGCCTGTTTTCCCCGAGATAAATCACGGAAGCGGGTTCCCCCCGTCTGCCGTGACAGAACCACTTATTGAAATGGCCTTTTTTTCCAAAGTTAACCTTAAGTGTGTCAACCTTAACTTGATGGAGCGTACAACTATTAATGAAAAAAAGTGAAGAAACTTTATGTAGCGTTACTATATAGGTTTCACTTAACTCAATTTCACTTGTTTATTATGTATGCATTACTTAGTTTTACTAGTTTACCACCAAGGTTTTAGAAAGTGAAGTGACCATTTTGTCACAAGTGAACACACCAGAGCACACAGTGTGAACAGCACGGAAATTCTTCCTCTGCATTTAATCCATTCACCAAGCAAAGCAGCCAGGAACACAGCAGTAGGTTGGGATGGTATATTGTACCTCAGAGGCACCATTAGCAGTACTGTGATTCAAACCCACAACCTTCTAATCGCAGAGGCAACTCCCTAACCACAAGACCACCAGCTCCCAGAGGAACCCTAACTGAACCCTAAGTTTACTAAGTTTACTACCAAGTCTTTACTAAAGTACTACCAAAGCTTTAATAACGTAATTATCTAGACTTGATCTAGTTGTACATTCTAGATTTGACTTAATTTTAGGCTTTACTTTGTTTTACAACCACTACGAAACCAAACCCCTTAAAATTACCTTTATTTTGACCTTAATTTCCAGAAAATTAAGAGAAATTAAGGGGGAAAGTGCACAGATTAAGTCTGATTAAAGGGTAAAATTACTGAATTTTCTTAAATAATAGAACCTCCTGAATAAATTCCGTATGTTTAAGATTAAGGGGTTCCACATTCGTGCCTTAAATACACTTTTAAGGTAAAAACGGGTGAGTTCACACATTAATGCCGTTCGTATTGAACATAGGCTTCACTTAGCTTTACTGCCTATGCTTATTTAACTTGTTAGGAACCTAATTAAGTGTTCGTATTAACAAATGCTGGAATAAAACTCGTTCTTTAATAGATTTTTGATTGAACATTTGAATGGAACAGCACAATTTCAGTTCAGTTACACGGGCTTAATGATCACAAACTGCCCCGGACACAGTGGCTGTGGAACTGTTTGTTACACCGCACTTAAACTACCCGAGAAGTTTTGGCAGCTACACGCGGAGCTCCGTCAGGGAAGGAGGAAGACTTTGAGCCTCTCATTGATAGCCAGTGTTTACTAATGAAACAATAAATCCTGCTCGTTTTTGTATTCAACACTGACATGCTGTAGGAGGTAAGCTCAACCTCTGTCTTCTGGTTATGAAGCCCAGGAAGGTGGTGTTCATGTCCTGGAGCCCCGAGGCTAAAGGGCTAAAGAGATGTAGCTTAGCGTCGTTAGCCTCTCTGTACTCAGACGGGTCGTTTTTCTGGCCTGATTTGTAATTATTTAAGGTTTTTCTTAATGTAGTGGTTTAGGCTCCCGTGCTGTGTCATTTTGGCTCACGTGGTGTTAGTTTAACTGACCAGAAGCCGATTAGGATTAGGACTAAACCAGACAGGAACAGCCCAGTCAGTGTTTGATGGTAGGACTCCTATATCAAACAGAAAGTGTGTGACAGAAATGTAACTTTATTCCACGCACAAATACGAACACGGAGAGCTTTGGGATGTTTCCTATTTACTGACTTTAGTTGCAATGTTGCCAGTGCTGCCCATCTCTGCTGACAAATACACAGTAGACGTTGACAAAAACGAAAGCATCCATTTATAAACGCGTGTAATAAACTGTGCCCAAAAACCTCCAGACACCTTTTGTAATTAGTGAACTGAGGCGCATTTAACCCATTAAAAGGGTAAAGCACTAACTGGCAAACTGGTTGTATGTGTACACAGGTATATGAATAGTCCCATATTATATGATCTAGGTATGTGCTCCATAAAACCTGTCTCTGTGCAACTCTTTACAGGCCAACGGCATGCCCATCAGACTGCTCCAACAGACCAACTTTAGACCCACACCACTCCAATGCTGATGATCAGGTATTGACATGGTCGACTGAAGAAATTTAAGTTAAATTTGCATTTAATTTATTTCTAAATTAATAATATTTCTGACTAGAATATTCTCCCTATATTTCTGTTCTAGCCCAAGAATGGCTTCTGGAATGCAGGAAAAACAGTATACTCCATCTCTGCTTAGTTTTTTCATCTATAACCCTAAGTTTGGACCACGCGAGGGGGAGGTATGGACTGTTTTATTTGGAGTACTTTTTAATCTTTAGTGCATGATCCTCACATAGTCAAAGGAATGCATGGATGATTTGGTTCATTCAGAAATGATTGTTGGCCAATGGACTGTAACAACTTCTTTGCTACATAGACTGTCTCTAGACTACATAGTCTCTAGACTGATTGTTACAAAGCAGTAAGACATCTGCTTAGCTTTTCCTGAGGGGGGAATTGTACGCTTCATTGTGAATTTCACTGCAGTTTATTAGGAACTACATGATTATGACTGAATACTTGATTATTGTAGAAAATGTCAATTGCTATGGCTGGGACTGGAGTTTACTCGTTAGGAGTTTCAATCCAAGTATATACATTTATACCAGTTTTGGGTATAATAAGTTTTTAAAAATAAGTGTAGGTGAGACACGAAACAGTGGGAATCACTTTTAAACTTTTTGTGGTGTGTTCACGTATGACAAATTACGATTTACACTTAGTAAACCTGTTTGTAATTGTAGCCTACAATTGATATTTCTTGAATTCACTCCGAACAATGTGTTTCATGGGGGGAAGTAATGTATGTTGTTTTTTAATTCAACATTTCAGTTATGCATTGAACTGTTACATACATCGTCTCCGTTTCCTTGGCCTATGATTAATTAAAAAAGCTGCGCTAGTCTAAATGGAAATGAGACATGTCCGTATCTCATCCCCATCCCCTGCCTTATATGAAGGGATGTTGTCCTTTTAGTTTGCTTTGCTGTTTGTTTTGGAAATGTTATCAAGGGCCATTTGGGTTTATATGATGTCTTTGTCATTAGCAGGTATTCCGGGTTACTTCATTTAAGAGCCCTATGTTCGCTTTTGTCTAACAGTCTACTCCTACAAATGACTGGTGTTAATGTGTTCTGTAGGAGGAGAAAAAGATTTTATTTTACCATCCCAGTGAAGTAGAGAAGAACGAAAAGATTCGCAATGTTGGACTCTGTGAGGCTATTGTTCAGTTTACCAGGTAAGTGTTCACTGCACTTTCTAAGTCTTTGTGAGTCATAAACTGATTATTGGATAATTTGATGCAGTAAGATTTGATGGTTAATGGCAGAATAAGTATCAATATTTAAAAAATCACGTAACAGCTTCTATTTCATGTTATCATCGGTTTGTGTCTGAAGTCAGTTTCAGTTTGTTTTGTTTATGTTTTGATAAGCATGTACTAAAACCACTATTTTTTACATTTCTCTTTTGATATTTTCAGGACCTTCTGTCCCACAAAGCCAGCAAAGTCCCTTCACACACAGAAGAACAGGCAATTCTTCCATGAACCAGAGGAGAATTTCTGGATGGTCATGGTGTGTGAGCTTTTTGAGTGTTGAACTGATTAAAAATTGAACTGAAAAATGGACTGTGTGTGTAAGAAACGTGTCAAACATGCTCCGTATCTTGTTCTTCTCATTTTCCACACAGGTTAAGTGGTATTTAACTTGTCCTGTTTTGTCTCTTAAGGTTGTTCGTAATCCAATGATAGAAAAACCCAACAAGGACGGGAAGCCACCAACTATAGAATACCAAGAAGAGGAAATTCTAGTTAGTGGTTTGTTTTTTTTTTTGGTTTTTTTTTATGGTGCATCTCACATTTATATGATCACGTCCTGTGCTGTACTTGATCCCTGCATGTATATTCCTCTTTTTGTTGAAGGACTCTGTTTATGGGGCAGTGTTACAGCAGTGCTACAGCATGTATAAGGTAAAAGGTTCATTTTATTCTGGTTCAAAATTCCTTATTGTTTGTCAAGTGTATTATCTTACGCTCCGTTTCTGTCTCTAGCTGTTCAACGGCACCTTCAGCAGGGCTTTTGAGGCGGGTGGAGTTGAGTTACTTACCCAAAAGCTTGAAAAGTTCTTCTACAGGGTAAGATAAATAAACATTAGATACATAAACTATTGATTGAGAATGTAATCCTTCACCATGTAAAATGCTGTTTAGGTGATTGGTGGGTATTTGATGTCTGGACTGTACACACAAACGTGTCTGCATGGTTTATTCATTTTCTAAGTGAAAATAGGTGCACATTCTATACAGTGAGCAGCTTCAAATGTAGACTGTTTCTGTTTAGTTGCTGAGTTGCCTTTAGTTGCCTTTGGCAGGGGTCAGATTTTTAAATTAAATTTCGCATGCAAACTGTAATTTGTATTTTAAAATGTCCAGAAGTGTACGGAGTCTGTTCCTCTTTTGCACACGTGTGTGTGTGTATATGCTTCCCATTGGAACATGACCCTCCCAGCCTGCCATAGCTTCAGTTCGCCTCTCTTGTATTAAACACACACACTCAAATCTCATTTGTGAAGAGCAGAGACATTTGTCTAATCAGCCGTCTGGTTCAAATTTCCTCGCTGAAGGAATCATGCTTACTCACCTGTTTGAATAATTCATTTCTGGTCAGGGGAAACCCTCCTCGTCACCTCCTCCCAAACCCGAGCCTCGGCCTCGTGCTCTTAGTGAAAGTATAATGTGTTTCCAAAGGTGAAATGTCAATGACTGCTGGGCAAGGTCACACACTACAGCTTCTCAGTGTTCCCCCTGTCAAATTACAGGACGTCAGCCTCATCACTTGCCGTCGTTTCTAGTTCTTTTGAAATGCATGTGAAGATACTCAGCATAACAACTGTTGCTAAATGTAGTATGTAGGTTTACTACTTGATAAAACCCCGTTTTTATACCCACTCTGTGTCCATTTGGAAAAGGGAAATCCTACAGATGAAAGAAATGTGTTGTTACATGATTAGACAGTAAGCCAGGAACGATATGAGATTATTCTAGAGATTTATCTAAGTTTTGTTGACAGCGGTGGTGATGGGAATCAGAAGAAATTGTCTCTAAGAACTGAAAGCTTTTACATAAAACTGCTTTAAAGACTGTAGCACTTACAAATGTATCACTTACAAATGTATCACTTACAAATGGTGCGATATGCTAATCGGCCCCATGGTTACAGTTGGTTGTTACATAGCAGGGGGCGGGACTGTGTGCTGCAATATCCGCTCACCAACATGAAGGATTTGCCTTAAATTATCGAAATGTTAAATTTGAAAAATATACCTTGCATTCTAAATCGGGAAACTTCACAGTTAGATCAGTGTTAGGCTCACTGATACCTTTACAACAACCCCTTCTTTGCCATAATAGCCCCTGATGGTGTGGAGTTATACTGTTCACCTCAGACAAAAGTAATGGGACACCGAGACGAGGTGAGCGATGTAATTCCGGTTTGCCGGGGGCTGTTATGGCAAACAAGGGGGTCTTTGGTAAGGTCTCATCGAGCCCTATCTAACTGTGAAGTTTCAGAGATTGACAGTTGCCCCGCCTAGAAAAGCCACAAGCACGGCTTCTTTGAGTCTGAAGTAACTCCAAACTGCTGACCTGTTGGCACATTATGCTCGCTTTAATTATTAACGGATCAAAATAATTCTTTTTTCATTCCTTCCCGATTTACCATCCAGGTATTTAGGTGGATGGGAAATACAGAATATGGGATCGGCGCGCCTCTAATTTCTAGTTGGGAGGTGTTTCAACGAGTCTCAGCAGTTTAGTTATGCAAAAATCTTAAGAAATTGGTGGAATCCTCTTATGAAAAAACATAAGGTAAAATGCTGATGCATGGTTGGGTGAACACTGTGTGTGTGTGTGTGTGTGCTTACTCTAGTACCTGCAGACACTGCACCTACAATCATGTGACCTTCTGGATGTGTTTGGGGGAATCAGCTTCTTCCCCCTGGACAAGATGACCTACCTGAAGATCCAGTCTTTTGTCAACAGAGTAGAGGAAAGTTTGAGCTTGGTGAAGTACACAGCCTTCCTCTACAATGACCAGCTCATATGGTATAGTGAAGAAATACTTCTGTTGTTTAGCATGTATTTCAGAGTGCCACCTCGCATAAAACTGTATCTGCTGCAAACATTTTATCCTGTGCCTTCCTTACTTTTGCTTTAATCTTGGCCTTTTCTTCGGCAGGAGTTGTTTAGGCGTTTAACCCAGCTGGCATTGGTTAAAGAGCAGCTGTTGATTTGAGTACAGTAACCCCCAGCTTTTTGCAGGGGTTACGTTCCAAGAGCACCCACATATAGTGAAAAACCGTGTTGTTGTGTTTTGGTAAAAATGTTTATATTGTAAACCATAAATATGCCTCCAGAACACTCCGTTTAATGCATTACACTTAAAGAAAATGTACAGGTTAACCCGTATTTGCCTCTTTAAGCTCCTTACAGCTTAAAAATATATGTCTAATATCTATCCGATCTGTATCTAGGACTATTTTAGAAGGCCTCAGTACACGTGCTGAGAAAAAAATGCTATAGAAAAGGGACCCCTTTCTGATACCATATTAAAAAAGCATATTATTTTCAATTGTTTTGATGCCAATGTGTTTTATTTTGCAGGAGTGGGCTGGAACAGGATGACATGCGCATTCTTTACAAATATCTGACAACATCACTGTTCCCAAGACACACAGAACCTGAGGTATGGCCTGGGGTACGGACATAAAGCCCATTTGCCTGTTTCTGGGCAAAATAAAGTTATAATATGTTCAAACACAAGTAGCTGAATTTTTCCATTACATTACTGTATTAATGTATATTTTTTAATTATTTAATCTTGATTTGAAAATAAGTATATCTTAATTATTTGCACACATTTAAATTAGAAAATATTATACTTTTTCATGGCACAGCTATTTTGCTGGTGCATGTTTTTTTTGTTGAGACTTCTGTGCAAACGAAGTGTTTCCTATAGAACATCTTGAAGTATGATGTTGTTTTTTCCTGTATTACTTTCCTGTTGTGTAAATTCTTATACAACGTGGGGTACTAATCATTTTGATGTGTTTGGCTGGGCAGCTTGCAGGCAAGGACTCCCCTCTGAGGCCAGAGGTAGCCGGGAATCTGTTGCATTATGGGAGGTAAGTAGAGCTGACTTCAACAACACAAAACTGACCCTTCTCCATGTATTGGACTGAGGTGTCAACGACATGGACTCGGTCCAACTCACATTCCAGTCACAGTGATCAGGTAGCTGAAGAGTAATTGAAGTGCTTTGGTGGCAGGCAACAGTCCGCACAAAGACGGTGTCCCACCTGATTCTTTAGCTCGCGGTGGATTTCAGATTAGTCTGTGTGCCAGCAGCCTGTGCTTTGCACTTGACTGACAGTAGTTTAGGTTCTGCAGATTACTCAGGAGCTGTGTATGGTTATGGCAGAGTGGTGTCTCTCATCAACTTGCCTGATTAAAGCGATTCCCATCCCTCATATTCAGTCGGTTTACTGAAACTCGTATGGTATCTAAAGTTGGCTTCATTAGTTTAGCCTTGGGGCTACAAGGTAAATGTGAAATGTGTGATTGTAAGTGTATGATGAGTTATAGCTGCTGTCGGCTATCAGCTTTGATTAGCCTTATAGCTCCGGTGCAACTTTTTGCCAATTCCTTCTTGACCAAACTGTTACATTGTGTCATCCAAACCATCACTTTATGTTTGCCTGGAAGTTGGGTCTTAGTCATTTGTGTGTGGCAGGAACTCCCCACATAAACAAATGTTACATTACGTAAATCCAAGGTGTCGGGTGTGACTGGGGGGAAAGAGGACGCTACTTGCTTAAGCCCCAGTCGACCCCTGAGAATGGCGAGGAGGATAATGTAGCATGAGGGATAGTGAGGCACACATACACGCAGCTGATTGAACATTTCCTCCACACAGCCATGAGGTCGTGAGGTGATTACATGTTAGCAGTGCCATGTCTGATGCTTTACGTCGTCATTTTATTCATTTATTGTCTTTATTATATGTGCACAGCACTTAAAATACGTTACATTTTTGCATCTAATTACTACACTGATGATAAGTGGTGAAACTAAATATATATCTGAGAATAGCTTGATCTTGTTACCACACACACACACAAACACACACACACAATGGTCCAGTCCCAGAGATCAGTGCCTCTCAGTCTTCTGTGGGTCTGTTATGTTTGGTTGGTGTGTGTGAGCTCATTTGTCATTAAGGCTTTGTGCTTTTTTGTCAAACCAGATTTTTAACAGGGTTGTCCAACTTAAAAGATCCAGAGGCAAAATTCAGATTTCCAAGAATATTTGTGAACACACAGGACAGTTATGAGGAGCTGCATCTGATAGTTTACAAGGTGAGTCCACCAGACAAGTTATGACTTTTTGTTGACCATCAGTGGCATTAAAAAAAGGCAAGATTTGTTTTAATGCAATGATAGAAAAGCTAAGAAAATAAAACAGACAATTAATCTAATATTTGATTCATTTGAAAAATATGTTCCTGCCCTTGAAGTCAGACTGTTTAAATATCTCTTAAGTTTTAGTGAATGTCTAAGTGTGGATATTTAATACCTTTTGAATCCATTAATGCACAGCTGAAGGAAAATGTAAAAAATGCAGTTACAGGTTCTGGATGTGTAAGAGTTAATGCACATACTTGATCATCTTTCTCACAGGCAATGAGTGCAGCTGTGTGCTTCATGATAGATGGTGAGCAGCCCTTTAAATATTTGAGTTTTGGAACAATCCCCCGCGCACCAAGGGCACCCGCATATAATGAAAAACGTGTCGTGGTGTTTTGGTTTTAAAAAATGCATTATTTTTATAGTGTGAACCCTAAATGTGCCCCGAATCTGCTCCCAAAACATCTGAAACTCAGTTTAATACATTACCCTTAACGAAAATATTAAGGTAAGCCCTTACGGACTGTACTGTGATTCATGCACGGGCATTTTCTTGGGTATAAACAGGTAACTACAGTAATAAATTAGAGTAGTTTTTAGTAATAAAAAGACAGTAAATTGTAGAAGTAATCACCAGTAATTTTTACAGTTCAACAATTTACTGTTCATCAGCTGCGCGTCTTGTAGAGACCTGGTTAAAGCAGACATTGAGCTCAACAGTCTCTTTTTATTTACAGTACAGTAACACTAAAGATGACAGACAGTAACACAGACATAAAGAATAAGTAGCTTTTAATTACAAATATGGAATTCTCTGAAATGCACTAAAGTAGAAATGCAAAGAATAAATAAATAAAAAACTAAAGTGCACTAAAGTCTGAACGGAGCGTCTGTATGTGGCCACGCCCCCTACAATGATTTTATATTCAGCTGAAGTTATATTTGGATTACTATTTATTAGGGATGCATGTATAATATTTCAGCTGTCTTGCTTTTAAGCTATTCATGAGTTTTATTTTATATTGTGCAAAAATATTTTCATAGTTTTGTAACAGATTTATTCTTTTAATAATTTAATAATAATAATTTCTTTCAGTGTTTTGGTTTTCAGTTCATACCTATTATTTATGTTACAAAATTAGGGAGTTTTCTAAATAATTTAGAAGTAAAATGCGTTTTTAAAGCACTTGCCACAGAATTTTTGCAGGTTCTCCGTTGTTGTGGAGATTTTTTTGCGTAAAACGAGTTTGGTTCTCATAAAAAATCTGCGTGTGACTGGATCCGCGAGTCCTGATCCGCGTAAAACTGGGGGTTTACTGCATTTGAACAACATTATTTGAGAAACAGTCCATTAGATCAACCAGTTCATAGCGTAAAAGTCACAGTTTCTACCCTTGTGTGCAGCATCAGTTGAGTTAACTCGGGAGTTCTGTGAGCAGCTGGACGCTCTGGTCGGCCCCCAGCTCACCCTGCTAGCCTCAGACATCTGTGAACAATACAACATCAACCGGAGGATATCGGGGTCAGTACAAATGGCTTTTTAATGCTTTTTAAAAAATTTTATTTATTTTCGAGATCAGTTTCACAGGCTGTAGTTTACCCTGTTTTCACTAAAAGTAATGACGGAGTGTTCGTTTTGTACCAACTGAAACTGCTAGCACAGTTGATTGACAGTTAACATTTAAATGAACTGTTATGTTGTAGTCACACTCCGAGACCTCAGTTAAATCATAATGAGGTTGCCAGAATTGCAAGTAAAGTGTTGTCAAATGCAGCCATTCTAATACAGTGAACAAGAAGTCGATGTGAAAGTGAAACGCAGACGCCGCTGCATAACAGCTTCTCGTTACATGAACCGGATTTTGGTTTCACTTTGTAACACCACTGCTTAGCTCAGGACATAAAGAAAGCAGAGGGAGCAGGCTTTGTGTCGGCAGGTTTGATGTCAGTTGTATGTGTGAATTGTCACTAAGCGTAACACATTGACATTTTGTTTGATGTAAATCTTTTTTAAACATCCAAATGGAAAAGGGTGCTGCGTGCTGCGGTGTGTATCATGTATATACTGCTTTAAAAAAATTTTTAAAAAAAAGCACCCCCAAATTAAAATGCTATTCTGCATACTTGCAGTGGCATTAGATACTAAAGCATATTGGAATTATTGTAGTGTTTTGCATTTGAAAGGCATTATGCTCATTGAAGTATGTGAGTGTTTTGGCTGAAATAGCTGCCTCACTGAATGCCCTAATAACCACTTCACTCATCTTGTGCACTCAGAGGAGGGACCTATTATATCATCTTTCAGTCGACACTAGTTGCTGGATCTCATCTCGATGCATATTTAAATAGTATGCCCTCATCTTACCTCAGCTGACCACATTTTACAATATCGTTAAGAATCTCCCTGTATACATTTACCGGGTGCCTCCCACCTCCGGGGTAATCTGAGTGTCTGTGTGTTTCAGAGGTTCAGTGATGTGTGCTTCTGCCTAATAATGGGAGGCGTTTCACATTCCACATTCCTAAGGGGGCCGTTCGGCCAAGAGCTGTAGCAAAGGGCTCATTTCATACATTGCCGTGGAAGACTGTGTTGTAGTGCTTTGAGTGAACCAGTGCAGGAGGGGAGCATGATGTGCTTGTTTAAAACATATGTTTTTGAATGTTGTAGTGAGAAAAGCACGTGTTATGCATTTGTATGACTAGGCCAGAAAAAGAGCCCCAGTTTAAGTTCATCTACTTCAACCACATGAACCTGGCTGAGAAGAGCACCATCCACATGCGCAAGACCGCCAGTGTGTCCCTGACCTCCGTCCACCCTGACCTCATGAAGATCCTCGGAGACATTAACTGTGACTTCGCACGGTAGGTTCAAGCAAAAAAACAACCAGATTTTTCACCTTATTGTTTATTTCGTACCCCTCCGGTGTTGGGCACCTCACGCACACCTTTGGCATGACAAAGCTACTTAATACCGACACCATTTTAAAACAATAACCGCCTCATAAAAAGATTCCAACAAGTGTTTTAGATCTCCAGACGAGAATAATGTACGATAAAGAGTGAATAATAAATCATGAGTAAAACTAATAATTAACACTTTTTTTTAAAGTGAAATATTTCCCCTTTAGTTACTCAGTTATCTAAACATTATTTACTTCATCAAGTAGGCTGGGATCAAGTAGATTAGACATGCCAGGGCTCCAGATGGCAACCAAAAATGATTTCTTGACTAGTTTTTTCATTTCAGTCACCAACGGCGTGTCTCTCAAAACCAAGAACAGAACAATGTGCAGCGACACTCAACCCAAGTCTGCCTTCCTACTACATATCGCGTGATTAGGTATAGGAATTTTGTCCGGCTCCTTTTACTCCCAAGCGCATAAACGGACAGAGTAGAGTCACGGCGTTCCCGGCTGACTCAGTCCGTCAGTGCGTGGCCCTACTGCAAGTGCAGAAAGCATCGTGTAAACTAATACAGGTATATGTCTTCTGATGTATCCACACAGGCTTACAAAATCATTTCTGAAAACATTTCACTCGTTCCTCTCTTATACACACTGTGGTTACCGTGGAATCACGATAGGGGCTCAGTATTAAATATATACAAGACTGGATCTAAAATGCTTGGAACCGAAATGCCTTACACAGTTTTTTCCATGAGTTGCCACCCTGTAAGAGTTGCCACCCTGTAAGAGTTGCCACCCTGTAAGAGTTGCCACCCTGTAAGAGTTGCCACCCTGGTAGTGTGGAGCAGCCATAATTCGTGGAACTAAAAACAAGTGCATAAAATGATGGTTGTCAGTTCTAAACCGTGGACCGGATCCCTGACCCGATCAAAAATACTCAGACTGCTTGCCCTGATGTTGACGGACGCTCCGCTACTTTAACCAGCTTGACTGTCCACTCAGAAGGAAATATTAAACCTCCGCTGTGTTTTAATGACACCAAGCGGTAGCTTTGACCATATGATGCCGGTTCAGCATCTGTTACCAAACTAGTGGCACACATCACAGGACAGCTTTCTCAAAACGTGCCGAAACACAACCCCTGTGCGGCCGAACGGTTGTTCTGATTATATGTGGCCAGTATAAAATCCCGTACTATAGTGCTTACGTTGAGCCAGACTGTTGTTTGGAGGCAGACTTGAACACGGGGATGCACAGCTTTGCTAGCTAAGCTAAGGTTAAGATTTCTAAACCGAGGTGGATTTCTTAAGGAAACCTCTGGAGTTTGAGAAAAGTTACCTAAAGAGCTAACAGCGATCTTAATATCTAGCAGCTACGTTCAGCCACAGCGTTGTTTGGAGGCTGACGAACACAGGAATGCATAGTTTTGATGTCACTGACACATCTCTATCGAGAACGGCGTTGACATGAGTTTCATTTGCACGGCCTGGCAACCTATTGCAGCACGCATTTTACATAGAAGTATATAAACATATATATTTAATATATATTTAAAATAAAGAAAAAGAAACATTAAGTACGTCTTTTACTTTTTACTTTAACACTCTTTACATGGACTAAGACTGGAGACGAAATGTGCTATAATACATTCTGGCTCCCAAATATTGTGTGTTTACGAGCCAATGGTTCCTAAGGTTTTAATTTTGTCTGGAGCCCTGCATACCCAGAAGTATTAAAGCTTTAAACCAAGTGGCACAACTGTTTCAAGTATTGACCCCATCATGAGACGATCATGAGTTTGGCCACAGCCATCCATTGCAGAGAGGCCCTCCCACCCCCTGCCTGTCACCACAAGGCCAGCCAGCACAGGTGTCTGATGGGGCAGCTGGTGGCCTAGTGATTGGGGCATTCGATCAGAAAGTCATGGGTTCGGATCCCAAAACTGCTAGTGGCACCTGAGTTAGCAAGGTACCGCCCCACACACTGCTCCCCGGCGCCGTGTTCCTGCTGCCCCCTGCTTCACTTGGTGAATGGGTTAA
>JBBPDB010000108.1:28265184-28286638 GCA_037974465.1 Brachypetersius altus
CGAGCCGTCAAAAAAATCGAGCCGTCAAAAAAATCGAGCAGTCCAAAAAATCGAGCCGTCAAAAAAATCGAGCCGTCAAAAAAATCGAGCAGTCAAAAAAATCGAGCCGTCAAAAAAATCGAGCCGTCAAAAAAATCGAGCAGTCAAAAAAATCGAGCAGTCAAAAAATCGAGCCGTCAAAAAAATCGAGCCGTCAAAAAAATCGAGCCGTCAAAAAATCGAGCAGTCAAAAAAATCGAGCAGTCAAAAAAATCGAGCCGTCAAAAAAATCGAGCAGTCAAAAAATCGAGCCGTCAAAAAATCGAGCCGTCAAAAAAATCGAGCAGTCAAAAAAATCGAGCAGTCAAAAAAATCGAGCAGTGAAATAATTGTCAGTCACACGGCACTCTCTCTCTCTTTAACCACACTATAAGCTGTGCCTAATGCCTGGCAAGTCTCGACACTGTCTGCATGCATTTGGGCCACAGACTTCCCCCTTTAACACTTTCTGAAGGAAATAGTTGTCCAAGTAAAATCAAGGCTAGTGTTTTCTTGGCTGTGGTGAGACGAGCCAGTAGAGTTTCTGTTGTAGATATCGCGTTATTCCAAATTTATATCTATTGATAATGATCTTAAATAGTTTGATACTCTGTTCGTTTTTGGGTTTTTTTGTTTACAGCCACGAAATATTTTTCTTTATGGGGACGACTGCCACGTGAAGATCGGGGACTTCGGATTGGCATGCAGGGATATTGTAGTGCGTGAAAATGAGCAGCAACCTTTAAATTCTCGCACAGAAAACGCAGGTAAGAAATACATTTTGCTAACGTTAATTAAGAATTAATGACTAATTTAATTTAGGATAATTTAATCCTAGATTATTTCTAACAGTTTTTTATATCTAATAGGTTTGTCAAGAGCTTTGGTCTTATCATGTATAAATGTCACTGTTTTCCCAGAGTCTGCTCACACCACTGGAGTCGGAACGTTCGTTTATGCTGCCCCAGAGCAACTAAAGGGCTCTCATTATGACTGGAGAGTAAGTTCCATCTGTAGTGCAGTAATGTAACTGATTCATTTGTCTGTTGGCTGAGATCACGGTTACTGCGTCAGCGATCCTTACCCTGAAGTCCGCTGCTCTGCGTCTCTGTTGTGCAGCAGTCCCCTGCTCCTGATACACCTGATGCAACTAATGAACTGCTTAAGCCCTTCATAAGGTACACGGTGTGTGTTAGAGCAGGAAATACACTGAATGCACTTCAGGACTTGGACTTAGAAGCACTGTGTTAGACGTGAGTTATTAAATATGGATATACTTAGTATGGTATGGAGTAAGTATGGAGTTTTTGATTTGATTTAGAATTTATTTTGATTTGTTTAATAGACGCAAAGAGACCCGAGTATATCATAACATCCACCTGAGAGGCAAAAATATTCTTTTTTTTTTTTATGCTACTATTGTCTATTTTACATTCATTGCAATAAAGCTGACGTCTGTGATATTTCCATAGTCAGTGTACTAAAAATAATGATGAAATCTGAGATTTCCTGATGCTATGAATCCTTTAGTAAAATGGTTGTTGTGAGGTCAGACGTTTATACGCCTCTCGTCTCTGTTTTGTAGTCCGACATGTACAGTGTGGGGGTGGTGGCTGTTGAGTTGTTCCTACCCTTTGGGACAGAGATGGAACGTGCTCACACACTTGGGGAGCTGAAACAAGAACAGGTCCCAGACAGCCTGGCTGAGACCTGGCCAGACCTGGCAAAACACATTAGACTACTGACCAGCTCTGATCCTTCAATGCGGCCGAGTGCGTCCCAACTACTGCGAAGTGATCTCTTCAGCACCAAAGATACGGTACGTGTGTTTCTGAATAACATTTCCACTGAAAATAACAAAATAAATGTGAAAAAGCTTTTATCACAATGTGGAGATACAAATGACAGCCGGCGGTTGTTTGGTGGAATCTGGCACCGTTGCACCTGAGGAAGCAGATGGAGTTACAGTCAAATGGTAAACACTGGTACAGAAATACGGGGTGGAGGGGCCCAGTGGGTAGGACACTTGCCCCCAGACCAAGAGGACATGGGTTCGAATCCCACCTACAGCACCACCACTGGGTCCCTGAGCAAGACCCTTAACCCCAAGTTGCTCCAGGGAGAGACTGCCCCCTGTAGGTAGGGAATGGAAGTCGCTTTGGATAAAAGCCGTAAATGTAAATGTAGATAAAATGACTGGTTAATTTTTTGATAAGGCAATTTACAGGACTGATGGCCATCCCTGAGTGATGGCAAAGTAGTACCTGTTTACAGAGTTACAACAGTTTGATTGAGTGCAAAATGAAATTTCAGATTTAATTCTGCTTTGATTCTCTTGCTGTAGAAACTATGAACACAGTGGAATGTTTGACAAAATTGGAATTTTACATTTAAAGATAATCTGAGGGTTTAAGTGCATGTTTTATAAGTAGTTATCATAATTGATTTTATTACTTGAAAGTCAATGTAGTTGAATAGTCACTTAGATTTCACACTCGTAGCACAATCCCCAGTGCAGCTTCCCCAGTAATCAATAAAGTTTTCTGATTTTGATAAGACTGGACACGTCCAGTTTATCTGGGCCGTATTTGTTTCTTGCTAATGCACTGGAATTATGCACCACCGACATTTCAGTCCACCTCCCATCTGTGCATGTCTGGTTAGAATTTTCATTTAACACTAGCACCACTTTTTAGATTGAAAAAGACCAAATCTGTGTTGTCAATGGATTTGTTTCAGATTTCTGATTTGTACGCACTTGAATAAATCTGCGCAAGCTTTTTCAGTCCGAGTGGAAACACTCACCTACGGAAATGGTGCCCTATTTAATCTGTCGGCCGTGTTTATTGCTGAGTGAATTCTCAGCAACATTCCTTTATCTCTTCACCGTCATTCTCCAGTTTACTGTGTCGCCAATTATGGGCGAGTCATTCCGATCTCCGCTGGTGGCCTAGTGGTTAGGGCTTTCGCTCTGTGATCAGGAAGTCATGGGTTTGGTTTCCAAGACTGCTAAGCACCTCTGAGTTACCCTGAGCAAGGAGCAAGGTACCGTCCCGACACACTGCTGCCTGCCGCTTCACTTGGTGAATGGGATAAACGTAGAGGAAGAAGTTCGTCCTGTTCACACTTTGGGCTGTGGTGTGTTCACATACTTCACTTCACTTTCACAGCATACAGCTGATTTTTAATTCCACAGTGTAATATCAGACTCAAACTAATGTTTATTAAAATACAGCTTTTAGTGTAGGCAGCCATGTCACCTCGCCTCTAGTCTCAGCCTCAGACGCGGAACGTTGGCTAAACGTCTGATGCATATCGTACACTTAACTGGAAACACTTCAGGAATCTCGAAGTCGTCCTCTGATTGGTTGAATTTTATCGCCGGTCTGTTGTTGTGGGGACATTTCCACGCCCCGAAACGTGACGCTGAACGAAACGAACTGTGATTGGTTGTTTGACATGTCAGTCAAACGGCCTTATGGGCGGGCCTTGGCCAAAGAAAGCTGCTTTGAATTCCAGACCTTCAGCCGTCAGTCTGAAGGTCTGGCTACGCGAGACTACCTCACCTCAGACGGCAGATAAACAATAAAAACGGGTATGAAATCTCAAGACATACAGTGATACCGAACTTAAAGGTCGTGTAGTTAGGAGACGCATTGTGAGAACTCATAACGTTTTGGATGGGTGAGTTCTGTCAGATGTGTCTTGTGTTTTCTATATTAGCCATTAATTGAGATGACGTTACTTCATTTCATGTTATGTAACACTGTTGCTCTCGAGTTGCGCTTGTGAATGACAATAGTCGTGAGCCGGTCAGTCCAAAAGGACAGCAACTCTCTAAGCAGCCCAGCAATGACTTAAGTATGTAGTTAAAACCCCATTGGTCAGTCATCTGGGTGTGATATAGTATCCCTGCCATCACATCGACGTTATTGCTAGTGTGTGGCTGTTGTCTTGGTGTGATGTGTTGATATTAGACTTATTGCTACTCATGTCTTATATAAACATTGACCTCCTGCGCTAAGACGCAGATTAAAAAGAATAAGGGTTCAAGTTTTGTATTCTAATTTCTAGGTAATCCAAGGTTTGCAGCAGCGCATTCATGAGCAAGAAGACGAGATTGTCCAGCTCAGACGGCAGATAAGTGAGCTACAGAGCTCACAGAAGGCAGCACACAACCCAGAAAAGACTTAAGTGTCATTACTCTTCATTGTCTTCTTTGATGGATGCATATTATATGTACAGTATTTTTGGAAGCAGATTGTACAGTGTATGAGTGCAGCTTTCGCTGTGTGTACAACATTTAAGTGCCGTATTTAACTTGCCTGTAAATTATAAAAGGAAAAAATGTGAATTGTATGCATAAATAAACTTTTAACAAAATATATGTGTGTTTCATCAGTTTTCAAAACTAGAAAATGCAGCTTTGAACTGAATGTTATGAAAAGGTTTGAGATCTCGGGAATCTGGAGGCATCTCGGCCACCCTTTAACTTTCACTTGCTGTCTGATACCTCACTGTCAGGGTACCCCTCGACAGGTATCATGATATTATTACTCACTTCATCTATCAGTGGTTTTAAAGTTGTGCTAAAGCACTGACCTTTCCCCTGTTTCGAATATTTAGAGTTTTTCTGAATTTTTTGTCATGGTGGGGGGTTTTTTTGGAACTGAAGTATTTTGCTCGACGGTAACCTCCTTTGAACACCACACACAGACCCATGAATAAGTGCTGTCTCTAGATTTATTGCCGGAACCCAAGAAACGCTGAAGATAGGTAGGTAACACACATGTTTTAGCATCTTTCTTTTTCAGGGCAGGTAAAGTCTCCCTGAATTCATCTTAAGATTTGACTCCTCTTGCTGCCATAAGCCATGGTTAAATCCATTTTCTCGTGATAGAGCCTTCATTGTACAGACCCTTGATGATTATTGGCTCCCTTAATAAGTAGTAAAGGTTCAGTTGCTCAATATCATACTGAAAATATGAGGTGGGTGTGATAAGTAAATTATTTAAAGAAAATAACCCCTTTAAACCCCTTACGCATGTTGTTCATTGGCACCTCGACACATTCCTATAAACTAAATGCAATTTTCCTATGTATATTTCTTTTAGTCCTGAACACAAACATATTTAGACGCGTAGGAGTATAAATAAAGACCAAAACTAAAGTCCCTTAGCCATTTCGCAGCCTTAAAAACAACAGATTAGAGAGTCCTTCACTGCAAACATGGACAGGCTGTGTCCAAAACTTTGGTTTAGACGCTGCCGTGGGCTCTGTCCCAAATTCTAGGGCTGCGTCCCTGCATACCGCTACTCTTAGTGCACTACCGTTAGACATTACTGAAGTGACGGAGGATGGTGTGATTTGGGACACAGGCGGAATAAGTGTACATTGTGCGAGTGTAGTACTACTATTGCATTCAGGAGTGATTTGGTCGCAGTACTTCCATTAGTAAAATGTCTGTTTTTGTCAAAGCTATCAAGTGTGTACCTACATGCATATAAACCTTTTTTGCAACACACGGTCAACATATTTTTTTGTTATTTATAGTGTGCTTTTCATACTATTACTGTTGTGTATAGCTTTATTCTATTGTCTATTCCGCTGTAACAACGTTTATTTCCCATTTGTGGGACGAATAAAGGTTTATCTCATCTCTCTCAAAAGTGATTGGAACGCAGTAGTACTACTATTATACTCGAGTGATTTGGGACGCAGTCTATGTGTAGAACTACGTTGTGCAAGTGTAGCACAACTATTGCATTCAAGGGTGATTTGGGACGCAGCCTAACTATAAGTATATTCTGCACGTGCCATTATTGTATTCCAATGGTGATCGAGAGCGGGATATCCGTCCACCATCTCTCACAGCATCCACTTCTCGGGCATTCAGGCGATGTAGTAAAGCTGCTTTCATTCACCTTTAAATCAAATAAGGATCAAACAAAGCTCTACTAGCTGAAGTAAAGCACGGATAGCCTGGACGCGGACATGTTTGTGGACGTGCCTGCAGCACCGGGTCCGCCATGTCGGCTCTCTCGGGCCGGTCGCTGGTTGGCTGAGACTCGAGTTACCCGGATGGAGCCGTGGGGTAACTACGTCATTGTTCACCGCCGGACGCTCTATGGATATTAGAATGGACGATCACAACTAAATCGTATTTAGAAAATCACAGGTATGGGCTTTCCTTCATTCACAGGTACCGCGCGGCCGCTCCAGTTGCTCCGTGGTTCGCGCCGGGTGTGCTTGTGGCTAGTTTAAAGCGTTCAGAGTAGTGTGGCAGCGTGTGCAGTGTTTGATGGCGAGAGAAGGGCCAGCGTTTCCTCGGCCAACCGCACGCCGGCGAATTTTAAATTCTCGAGCCCCTCCTATTTGTGTCCTCTCCTGGTCGGGGTGTTTAAAACGCCGCGCGGGTTGACCTGCAGCTGGCGGGGGGCATGAGTGCGCGCGCGGGTGTGTGATTCGTGTGATTTTTTTTTGTTTATTTTTTCTCTCCCCGTTCCTCTTGTTCACTGATGGCGTTCTCGCACGGCGCGTCACTGTCGCCCCGCGTTCCAACTGTTTTGTTACGTTCCGCCGTTACCATGGCGTTTAGTCACAAAAGCCTCTGCTCGTGCCCTGAAATCAACCACAAGGACTACACTTTAACCGCGACAGAAACCACTCATCACCGCCTGCCTGAGACACACACCCCGCTCTCGGTACTCCCTGTCTCTAGCCGGCTTCAGGACCGAGGCCTGCACCGCGCCGAAGCCTCCGCTAGCGCTGTTAGCCGCGTTAGCTGTGCTACTTAGCCGTTATTGGCGGGCGGAGGTGGGAGGGAGGCGGTGTTTCAGCTGAACCTCCACAGACACGTAGTGCGTGGGTCACAAGTCTCGCCATGGCGATGTGAATGGCAAGGTAATTAGTCCGGTATCACTGGACGAGCTGTGTTCATTATGTAACCAGCCCTGCAGGGCACACACTCCATTCTCAGGCCGCGCCAGAGAGAGAGAAACCCCGGTTATGCACAACGAACACTAATGCTAGCTAACAGCTAAGTGTCTGACAGAACCTGACTCAAAACGAAAGTAAACAGCTCATCAAGCAGTAAAAAGCCAGCCTTTCTCCCGCCCTAACACTGCCCACCCTCAACAACGTTCCCGAAGGACGGCTGTAACTTCTCCCCCCGTTCTGCTTCAATAGTCATTTGTTTGTGCGGTTCAAGTTCAAGGTTTTCTCTAATATCGACGTTCCGACTGCGTTTCCTGCAAGTCACGTGTTGTTGCTGGCGCAGGCTGCAGTCTGTCCGTGTTTCTCAAGTGGAGTGCTTACAGAAGGGGTGCACGTAAATAAAAGCCAGTAGCAAGTTATTTGATGCATTACTGCCTGCTTGTTGCAGCTATTTTAGTTATTTAATAGTGTAATTTCTCCCATATTTATTAAGCAATAGTTTAAGAGCTAACCTCTACATTATGATTGTGGATTTTATTATGGCTGAACTTCTGTTTTCAGAAGTGCTCTTTCATGGTGGCCCTTGTCCATCTTGTTTTACATGCTCTGTTTTGCTTCATTGTTAAACAAGATTATCATTAGTTTTATTAATATTAAACTATGTGTGTTTTAAATGAAATCAATTGACTATATTTAAAGCAGGCTTTTCTCATTTGGTATAAACATGCTGTTCCAAACCCACAGTCATATTACCAGTGCGATCATGTGTATGTTTTTTTTTTTTTTTTTACAGAAATGAACAATGACCATAGTTGACAAATCTTCAGAGAAGTCTGACCCTGAGTCAGAACAGTGCAAGCACTCCAGCTCCCTGACTCCTTTCTCCGCTGGAGATATGGAAAGCAGCAGTTCCAGCTGGAGTGTGAGCTCTTCTGCTACAGAGCACTCAAGGGCCAAGACCGCCTGTATGGCTCCCAGCATCGGAGCAGCTGTGTACGGCAGCAGTACAGCTCATGCGATTGAGAGGCCCAAAGAGCAAGGTACTGGTTAATTTAATTAAACTGAATAAGTTCTTATCCATTATCAATAAATCTGAAATTATGTTTTTATTGATATATTTTTGATGCAGCTCTGTGTGATCAGTAGTTTCTCCAACAAATTTCATTAGTTATTGCATTTGTGTTTACTTTTTCCCACAGGTGTGGTGACCTGCGAGGATGGCATTGGTGTTCCTCAGAAGGTCCTGTTTCCTGCAGAGCATATCTGCTTAAAGTGGAACCACATCCATCGTATTGGAGCAGGTCTCCAGAACCTGGGCAACACATGTTTTCTCAATTCTGCTCTTCAGTGTCTTTCATACACTGCACCCCTCGCCAACTACATGTTATCCAGAGAGCATTCCAAAACATGTACGTCATTGAGCATCATGGTCGTTCTTCAAGGCTTCTGAGATCTGATGTGTTTAAACCAATTCCTGATGATTGCGTTATTTTTCCTCAAAGGTCATGAGCCTGGGTTTTGCATGCTGTGCACAATGCAAAACCACGTCATACAGGTGTTTGCCAACTCGGGAAACGTCATTAAGCCCATTGGCGTGTTGAATGAACTAAAACGTGAGTCTATATCTTGCTCCTTTGTGTCCTAATAAATGAGAGTAATATATTGTAATTGCTCAGTTGTGTCTGTGTGTGTGTGTGTGTGTGTCTGTCTTTTTTTCATATTTTCTGCTTGTATTTTCCACAGGAATTGGGAAGCATTTCCGTTTTGGAAGTCAGGAAGATGCACATGAGTTCTTGCGGTACACAGTGGATGCTATGCAAAAGTCCTGCCTGCCTGGAAATAAGTAAGTCTGAACTCAGCGTGTAAACAGGTCTGCAGGAAAACGGGTGAAAAAAACGTTGTTGAATAATTTAGTGTTGCAGGTTAAAACATTAATGGTTTTATGCTGATGTCAAGTGAATTAATGCTTTTGCATCTCTTTTCTATTCTAGTTTTAATTTCAGCTAATAAAATCACTTTGACTAGCACAGACAAGTGTTGCATGTTGTTTAAGCCATTTGTGTATCTGTAATCTTGTTTGACTTTTGTTTTTTATCAGATTGGACAGGCAGACACAGGCAACCACTCTCATCCATCAGATATTTGGAGGATATCTGAGGTCTAGGGGTGAGTTTGCCACTGTCCCACTTCAATGTAGTGAATAAAGTGTTGAGTGATATTCTATATCAGGTCTCTCTATTTTCTTTGGTCTCATGAAGTTGATTTCTATCCTCATTTCGCAGTGAAGTGTCTGAATTGCAAAGCTGTGTCGGATACATTTGATCCCTATCTGGATATTGCACTGGACATAAAGGTAAGAGCAGATTTAGGTTCTTTTAAAAACTAACATTAAAGTAACATTAAAGGATTGCATCAGAGTGATGAAATACCGCTGTACTCGAGAGGCGGGAGGTTTGAGCGTAGCCAGTCCGAGAATGCTATTTCTTTCTCCTTGCTGCTGATTGGCTGTCGCCCTTTGACACAGCTGCAGTCCGGAATGTCCCGCATGGAGCTTCTCGAGTGTTTTCATTCTTCTTACATCCCTGTATTTTTATTACCATAAATTAAATGCATTTGTCTGTTTATACCAAAGAAAACAGCGCATACCATAGAAAACTCACATGCATGAATTCCAGTACTGTCTGTATGTGGTAATATCTGCATTCACATTCTAGTACTGCAAGAGTTCAGTGTAAACTGTACAGTACAAATACGGGTTTACATTTTTGTGAAGGGCACTATATTAAACTGAGTTTGTAGCTTGGAAATGAATGGATGATGCCCAGTGCCATCTTCATGTTACTTGGCTGCCTTGTAGTCTTACTGCTTCAATAAATTGATCAATATTAATAGCAAAGCATGGCTATTATTGTTCTAGACTGATTAGTTCATTTTACAGCTACAGAAGCTGCTGTTAAACTGTTGTTCTGTATTTCAGACTGCCCCGACTCTTACCAAAGCTCTTGAGCTGTTCGTTAAGCCTGAGCAGCTTGATGGAGACAATGCCTATAAATGCACCAAGTAAGTGTCATAAATAGACCACTTGCTGTTGGTTAGCAGTGTATGCTGAAGTCATTTGGAGAACAGGTTTTGATTCAGAATGACAATTAATTAAATGGTTTTTTTTCTTAAATGAGGACAACATTATTGTTAAATGCATAAAGGATGCTCCTGATTTATTCCTCGTTAACCTTAATATAGGGTTATATACCTTAATATATATGACCTTATTACCTTATTACCCTGTTGTTGACTTTGTTGTCTGTCAGTTTATTGTGTTTTTTTGTTGTTTTTTTTTGAACACCATGTTCTTTTGTTATACCTCATTATGAATTCTGTTTTTTTAGGTGTAAGAAAATGGTTCAAGCCTCAAAAAGGTTTACCATTCACCGCAGCTCAAATGTCCTTACCATCTCCCTGAAGCGTTTTGCGAACTACAGTGGAGGGAAAATTGCCAAGGTATAGTCATAAATCTAAGTTTTATAGGAACCTCAGGCAAGTTTGTGAGCGATATGTTTTTTTATTGTTTAAGTAATATGTGGTCTGTCCTCTGCACAGGATGTGAAATATCCAGAGTATTTTGATGTGCGTCCCTACATGTCCCATCATACTGGAGAGCCGCAGACATATGGGCTTTATGCTGTACTGGTACACTCGGGCTTTAGCTGCCATGCTGGACATTATTACTGCTATGTAAAGGTTCGACTGCTCATTTTGCCACAGTGTTAAAAGTTATACGTTTAGTTATATAATTAATTTCACTGTAATGATTTCATCAAATTTGTGCTCCTTTGTTTCAGGCCAGTAACGGGCAGTGGTATCAGATGAATGACGCCTCCGTGTCCGTCTGTGACGTAAGATCGGTCCTGAATCAGCAGGCGTACTTGCTGTTCTATATCAGGTAGGACTGTTTTTAAATATTTTTTTGTGTGTTGATTTTTTTTGTAATTTTGTGGTAGTGAATAAACATTTCGAGAATCGTTTGGACACTTGTAGACCTTTTGTCCCCTCTTGATTTTCTTTTTAGGTCTGCAGAACTGAAAACTGCTGGAGATTTTAAGCACATGACTCCAGGCCAGTCATCCCCTCGCCCAAGTGCATCACCCAAGATGAATGGGCCTCTCACAGCCTCCACGTCCTTCATTGGGCCACAGCTGCCTCCTCACATGTTAAAGGTACAGCAGTTGTGCCTGAACAGTGTCGGTCCCAAGCTGTATGGTGGAATTTGGCATAGATTGTTGTAATTATTCAAAAAGGTCAGTTTTACTCCTCCTTTACAGATCCTCTTTAACAAGCCACACTTTTTTTTTTTTTGCAGAATAACTCGTATGTCAATGGAAATGGCTCCTCAAAGGATTACCTCAGTGGCTCAAAGTCCAGCAGCAGCAGTTTTAATAGTGGCATGACCAAACCAGGCTCCAGTCTGTCTGTCTTTTCTTCCTCTTCGCTGTCCTCTGCATCCTCTTCCTCCACAGCTCAAATGACGCACTCCTTGAGCATCCCGGAGCCACCAAAGAGGCCTAAACTGACCTTTCTCATTGGACAGGGGAAGACCGCACAGCCTAGCCGTACCCAGTCATGCCCAAGCAATTCAACCTCGGTCTCTCATGCTCACCCACAGCCCTCATCCTCTTCATCACAGTCTACCTCAGACCTCCAGCCGCGTGTCCAGGTTAATGGAGCACCTGGCAGTCACAGCACTGCGTCCTTCCTGGTTCCCTACGGCCAGGAGTCGTCTGAGGAGTCCGACCAAGAGGGCGGAGTTTTGGACAGTGGTATTGCTAAGCCTTACAATGTTGCCAAGGCAACCAATGGGACAAATGGAATGAATAGTTTCCATTCCCATAACTCCAAGACCAATGGCTCTAATGGATTCTCTGTCACACACATGCATGAAAATGGATCAGGGCATGCTCACAGCGCTCAGAATGGACATCACAAAGTCAACGGATTCAGTCAGTCTGACAAGGTATGAATAAACCGGAACGCACCTGGATAAGGTGTTTACAGCTGTGGTGTGCACCGTTTGGCACTGAAACATTCATTTGAATGCTTGCAAGAAGTACATAGTTCTTCACATTGTTAGACTGAAGTACAAGTTAGTAGCTTTAACAATCTTGCTTTTGCTGTTCTTCAGGCTATAGGGAGCATAGCTTCTGTGTCTTCCGTCATCAGCCCCTCTAACAGTTTGGGCGCTCAACCCAGACCGAGTGCATCCTGGTAAGTAGTCACAAGCTTTGTTCATTCAGTTCTTTAATATCTAAAGTGTACCACACTACAACTGTTTCTTTCCCCCTTTGTTCAGCTTCAAGCCCATGTGTTCCGATCACCCTCTCTCTCCTTCGCCGATCACCGAAAGGGCTAAACTACTGCGTGACCCTGTTTCCCAGAATGCCACACTTCCACCTGGTGCTGAGTCAGCCACAGGGATATTGGCTAAACCAAAAGATGAAACTTTTGACAGCCAGGCAGCCTTAACAGACTGGGCTCAGTCAGTTCGCTGCCCTAGCCTCTCAGCAGTGGGGGGCACCGCAGGCCCCACTCAGACCAACCAGTCCAGCCTTAGCCTGCGAGTGAATGATGGACATACAGCTCTAAACGGGCCAAAGGTATCACCAGAGACTTCAAGGCAGTTTAATGACTGCAAAGAAGAGAATACGGAGGTGAAAATGTCTCAGTCAGACATGCCTGCTTTTCGAGAAGGAAGGAGACCGGTTGAGGTGCGAGAAAGGGACCGAGATCGGGATGTGGAGCGGTCTCATGTTTTTGCTGCCAGAAAAGACAGAGACAGAGAGAGGCACCGGCATTACAGAGAGCGTGAGCAGAGGAGCCGAGAGCGCTATGGACATGGACAAAGGCTGGACAAAGACTGTCACCTGACAAGGGAGCGCTCACTTAATAGAGAAAGACACTACCGAGAACGATCAGTCGACAGATACAGGGACAGACACGCGTACTACCGCCGAGACCACCATTACCACCGCAAAAGAGACCGAGAAGACCGCAACTGGGATCGGGACAGAGATAGGGACTGGAGGCACCAGCCCAGTTCATATGACGCTCACTCACGCTCCTCTGGCCACCACTATCGGGACGGCGGCTCGAGCCACTGGCGCCGCACGACTGAGGATGGTCGCGACAGGTGGCACTACAGTGTAGAGGAGAACGGCTCCAGAGTAAAGCCCTCCCCCTCACGCTCCATCACCCCGACATCCAGACACTCCAACAAAAAACGCAGCCTGTCGCACGATGGCGAAGCGTCCGAGGAGTGTAAGGCCAAGAAACACAAAAAGGCAAAGAAGAAGAAAAACAAAGACAAGCACAGGTGGGTCCTGAGAACTAAACTAATAACACAGGTCAACAGGTCAAGATCTTCAGAGATGATGTGGGTTTTGTTGGGTTTTTAATGCCGATTTAAAATGGGTTTAGTTTTTCCAGCACATACAGTTTTTGTCTCGAATCCAGTTATGTACTGCATGATAGTTAGTATAATTAGTATATAGTAATCATATGCTAAGCGTTTGGAAGAAACAGTGGTGTCTGACTGACTCTGATCATTATATCTGTGCCACAGTGTGGCCTGTCTGACTCCACACTGAAAATACTGAAGCAGTTCTTGATTGGTGCCTGTCATGCAAGTCTATTGCAAATCTAATTAAAAAACTGACAGCAGATCTGAAATCAGCATGAAAAACTAGTTTAGAAAAGTGTGTTATGCTTTTCTGATGATTTCAAAAAATGTTTTTTTCTTGACGTGTGTAATTTTTCATGCATGGAAAAGGCAGATATGCTTTTTTTCAATTTATTTTTTGCTTTTGTGACGTCTGAGTCTCATCCACCACACCCCCTAGTCCTCGTGCGGGGTTTGTTAGGACATGGAGCTTAGCAACCCAGCAGGAGGGTGAGGGGGCGTGGCTTTTTCCTGGCAATATATAAATGTTCATATTTATAAATGTTCATATATATATAATGTTCATAAATGTTCAACTATAATTTACTAATTTTGTAACATACATTTGAATGTAAATGTAAATACAGCAAATTTACATTTTCATATAAAATAACTGTACACGTTTTGGTACTGTGGCGAGAAACAACAAAGTGCATCTTGGGACGATGAAATACCGCTGTACTCTGAGACGGGAGGTTTGAAAGTAGCCAATCAGAGAACGCTATTTATGTCTCCTTGCTGCTGATTAGCTGCTGCCCAGAATTTCTGCCTTGGGGTGTTTCGAGTGTTCTCAGGTTTTTCTGTAAAGCCCTGTATTTTTATTACTGTAAATTAAATGAATTTATTACTGTATTTAACGGCTTCTGCCAGGGGTCCTGGAGGGCCGTGATCCAGCAGGGTCACCTCATCAGTTAATTGTCAGGTTTAGTGAATGTGTTGGAGGAGGGGAACCCTCAAACTGTGCTGGACCCCTGGCTTATGCCAATGAAAACAGCACATCCCAAAGAAAACGCACACGCATGAATTTCAGTACCGTCTGTACGGGGGTAACATCAATGTTTACATTCTAGCGCTGCTGGAGTTCAGTGTAAACTGTACAGTACAGATACGAGTTTCTTTACATTTTCTTTAAAGCTAATGAGTTTAAACTAAAAGTAAAGTGATTCGGGGGCATATTTAGGGTTTACACAATGAAAATCAGTATTTATTATTATAATAATAATGAAAACAATGATTGGTCGCTTTAATCCTATAGGACCTCAGAAAGGGATTTATCTGACAGGAACGGGGACAGCAGCCACAAAAAGAAGAAAAAGAGAAAGAAGAGGAGGCATGACGACGAGGAGAGGGCTCATGCAGAGGGCCATTCCGCCCACAGCTCAGATGAGCACGACTGGAAGGCCAAGAGCTTCGTGGAGAGAGGGAGCCGCAAGCGCCGGAGCAGCTCTGACCGAGAGGATCCTCCACACAACGCAAAACAAGCCTGCACTGAGGGCCATCCGCAACTTAATGGTCACTCAGGTGCATAACCTCGCCTTTATCATGCTTTGAATGTAATAGAGGTCACTCGAAATTGCCACAGCTGACAAAAAAAAAAGCATACACTCTCTTGGAAATATTAATAAACTTGTATTAATTTGTGTACTACAGATAATGGCATAAGCCATTACAATGGAAGTGTTCATGGATTTTGTCCTAATGGCACGGAAGAACAACTGAACCACATTTCCAGCAGCAGAGGGCAAAGCGGAGACACAGGCACTGGATGCTACAGAGCTGTTGCCGCTGCAGATGTGAGTAAACTAGACTCCTCTTCAGGAACTGTAGTGCAATGAAGAGTTTTCCGATTACTAGCACCTTCCAATCATCACCATACTGTCAGACTGTCTTAATACTCAGCAACCCGTAAAAATCCTGTTTTTTATTCTAAGGAAAAAATCAGTAAGAAATTGGTAATAAATATATGAATACATTTATTCAAACAGGCCCCTGTTACAGTGCAGTTTGTGCCACTTTATGCTGCTCGTGTTGTTTAGATCTTTTTTAAATAAATATACATAAAACAGGAGTTCAGTGTATAGTCAGTAAAGCAGATGATCACACTAGCATTAGCATATTACCCACCCTTCTCAGATAGTGCCCTAATGAGGCTGCATTTCCTTTAACTCCACTTCTGTTTCTGCAGGAGCTCACAAATGTGCAGTGAAGAGAACGATATTCTGCCTCAAATCTCAGGTGAGGGATCCTTCGGTATTTCACTACACTGAAGCCGTTTGATGCCATCGCGCAACTTCCGCGTTACTCCTCCTTACGTTCTTGCTCTTTGTCCCACCAGGATTTGGAACATCACGGACAGAAAACGAGAAACTACAGCTTCAGAACGAGCTCTTAAATATTGAAAGGGTGCTTAAACGTCATACTGTATTTTTACCACAAAGGAAGTTTTAAGGATTTTTTTTTTTTTTTAGGTTTAATGGCTTTTTTTTTTCTTTTCTTTTCTTTTAAATGTTAAACAAAAAAAGGAAAAAAAAAAATCAAAAACAAACAAATATATAATATATACAATTAAAACAAAAGAAGAAGCCTGGAGCTTTAACATCACAATTGCTGCTCAGAAATAGACTCAGGACTTTCTCACTTGTGAAGATGAGACACATTCTCCCTTTAAGGACGAGTACCTGAAAGTGAGAGAACTCCACTAAAACATGCTGCATAAGAGGAGAAAGACTGCCCTCGTCTCCCGGCTGCGAGCTATGATGTCACCGTTCACACATATCTGTTCTGGACTGGAAGGAGCGGACTTTGCTGTTGTGCACTTACACCACAGTTAACCTGGACACACTTGAGGACACCGTTACCATTTCCTTCGCTTCCTCCTCCCCTTCTCAGCTCGAGTCATTCTCCAGGAACCACCTTGTGGCATTATTTTCCTTTTCACTGTTTTATTCATAATACATGTGTAACTCCATGTACGGCTGTGGATTCATTTGTGGGCGAGGTGTCTTGTTTTTAGAGTTGTCAAAAATACTGTGAATTTAAGTTGAACTGTACTATCAGTTTTTTGTTTTCAGTCCTGTATCAGGAGTTCACTATAGACACTTCTTTTAGTAAAAACCACTCAGCATAATGTAGGCCATGTTAACTCTCCCCACCTTTTTTCAGCAAAAGGAAGTGAAAATGGTATATTCATACATTTTACTGTAGCATGTCAAATTAAATTTATACATTGTACATTATATACTGATTGAGGGAAAAGGCCTTAATGTCTACAATTGTAATATTTTCTCTCGGTATGTTTACAGATTTTCTGTTGGGATGAATGGAAATGTATGCGATGATTGGTCGAGTGTTTGGCTTTGTATAGGGGCGGAGTCTGTTCTCCCCTTTTGGATTAAAAAAAGAAAAAGACTTGCGTATGATTGCTGTTTCACTGGACATCGTTTGGTACCGTCTAACTCGGATTCGTATTAGGCTTAACTGTCCTTGTTCATCTTAAACAGCACGTATCCGTTTAGCGTGCATTTAAACGAGCTCTGGAGACGATTCCAAAGTAGCAAAAGATGCAACACTAACTTCTACATGATCAGTCGTAGACTCTGCTGTAATCTGAATGGGTTGATATAAATGTGAAATGTATCTGAATGGTCTTCATGATCTCAAAAAATCCATTCAAAATGGGCTGTTTTTGCAGCGTAGTTTATATAGATTGACTGCACAGTATGGGACTAATATATATATATTTTTAAAAAAAAAACAACTTTAAAACTTTCCATGATCTTAGGCCCCATCACTGTACTCTACTGGCTTCTTAGGCCTCTACTTCGCATTTACTTGAAAGTAATCAAAAAGCTTTAAGGTTATACTAGTTAGTGATTATTCTTTGATTTTCTTTGATTTATTATATGATTTGTGTGTCCATACATCTATGCTGACTTTTCCATCTATGTGGAGCTTCCCTTTGCAGTGACTTCAGTTATCAAGGCAGACCAACACAGTTTACTTAGCATCATTTGAAATCAACATAGTAAATGGGCTCTGTCCTGAACTACTGATACCTTTTTGGTGAGATTCCGGATGATCATAAAGGATTAGACTTGAACTGGCTTTAGTTTTCAGCCCTATATATTAGCCAATATAACATTTAACATAAACCCAGGACAGAAACTGGGCCTAACGCTCAAAGCACAAGTCCCACAACCAGCACAGACATACATCCTTAACAAGAAACACCAGTAAGAAAAAAAATCAAAGACCTTTGAACATAAATATGTACAAAAATAAAAGCATGTTACTTCAGATAGACTTTCTTTCCTCGATGCACACTGAGCAGAAAATAATGTCAAATATTAACGGCGTATAAGAAATGACTGAGTGTGTAAAGCAATACTGGAGATTTGACATTCATCCTGAATGAGTCCTGCAAACTGATAAAGCCATGCCATCGTCAACATTAAGGAAAGGGATTCACGTTTGGTCTGACAGCAGTTGCCCTTTCTTGCTTAGACTTGTAGCAATGATGTCTCAATAATAATAGTAGAGCCAAAAAGAACCAGTTTTGATTCTCTAAAGAACTTTCCAGTGGTTGTATATAGCTCTTCAGGGGCACACCTGATTCCCCGGACCCGCAGTCGCGCCGGCCCTTTACCAATAACACCGGACACCTTTACACGACGCGGTACTGAAAATACATTCTAGTCCAAGAAACCCAGATGTAGTCAATCAGCGAAGATGTTTAAGGAGGACACTTCATATTAACTGAATTAAACTTGAGAACCTCTGGTCCAAAGCCGCTGCAGGCAGCCAACAGAGGGCAGCGTGGGCAAAGGTTTCTGAGTCAGTGGGGAGGGACTATTTTACAATCAAAGCTGTCTTTTCTGAAATACAGCAACAGCTCATACACAGCCAATACACAGCGGGACGTCTACCGTTCCTGAAGTCCATTCTTCTGCACGAAAAGACACAGATCAGCAGATCAGGTATGAGGTATGCAGCAACCGTGGCAGGCTGTCCTCACTGATGCTAAAAACACCAGTTTCTGCCCCCGCCATTAACCCCCTTCAGCCTTGGGCTTGCAGAGTTATTAAGACCAGTGGACTCTCCATTGGAGCAAACACTCGGGCAGTGGTCATCCAGCTCTCACTTCTTAGTGGCCACCCGCCGCTTTCGGGTCGCCAGCATTTCATAGAAAGGGTCTCTGCTGATGCTGGCCCTGCAAAGAATCAGAGGGGCAAAGTAATTAATGTCTATAATCCAGTTTCACCGGCTTAGACACTGCAGTGGACTGCTTTCAGCATGCGTTCACTATTCACACTATTCACGTCTTTATTGTACTCACAGTGCCTTGCAAAAGTATCCACCCCCCTTGGCATTCTCTCTGTTTTCTTACCTTACAACCTGGAATTTAAATGGATTTTCAATTTTTTGGCCATCAAGGACAACACTGTGTCTAGTACAAACCTAACACCTCGCATCAGGCTGAGAACACCATCCCCACAGTGAAGCATCGCAGGGGCAGCATCGTGCGCTGGGGATGCTCTTCATAGACAGGGACTGGGAACCTGGTCAGAACTGATCTAGAGACGTTCTTGAGGGTAATCTGTTTGAGGCTTCCGCTGCAGAACCGCAGCTCGAGATGAAATCATACATGTTTGGTAGTTAATATTATCGTCTCACTCTTTTATAAATAGGTTAAATGTTACATAAATTCTAGACAAAGGAGTTGTTGTCCTTAGGCCACTGTTAAAGGTGAACTGCCATGAAAGGCCAGATGAGAGATGCCAGGAACTCAGTTTGAGGGCGGACAAATGAACAAATGAGTTAATTTCATATTTCCATGCACCAAACCACAAGACAGCGACCTTGTGATCAAGTCTCCTTCACCCGGACTACTCCTCTCGAAGAAGCACCATTTTTATTAAAAACGTAAAGAAAATACACGACTAAAATATTTAAGCGCTATCAGATTGACTGATTTAGGAAAACATGAATGGAAATGGAACTCCTTGGTAGTTTAAGTTAAGCGTTATGTCAGTAATGTATTGCCAGTTTAGAACAAGTACAAGCTTTAAAAAAATCAAATCTGCGTAACCCGAGGCGAAGGGACCAGCTTATGAACTTTTGGGCTTAAACTGGTTTTAAATCTTTCTACACAGTTATACAGCTGTTTTTACACCCGTGTACATCCTTACCATGAACTTTCAGATGAATGGCTTTGAGGGAGGATGCCTGAGAACGATATTGGCTTTTTTATTTGTTATTTTATTGTAAAATTATTTTTCTAATTTAACAGTTGGATGTTGTTTAGAGATTGTTTCGATGTTTATTGTTATATACTGTAATACAGCAAAGCTAAGGTTAGTGATGATTACTCAGACGACTCAAGGTGCATGACATCACAGGGACTGTGTGTATCTGGACTGGGGCTGCAATGTCAGCAGCTGAACTCTGTTGACCGTTTTGGCAAGACACCCCCCCCCCCCAACCAAATCCAAACTCACTTTTCTCCTTTAAACTGGAGTAGAGAGTAAAGAGCTGCTCTTCACACGTACCAGAATATTTTTGCACTTTCACCCAGTAAGAAATTTGTACACATCTGTCTAAATACACTGGATAGGAGCCGCAGAGTCCTCGAGGACGACCCATTACTGAATGGTTAAGGTGCTGAGGTGGACAGGAGGGGCAAGAGGTCCCTGGGTTCCTGGCACTTCCACAGGACATGCTGAAGCAGCTTTTACTACACAAACAGTCTGCACTGACCACAGTGGTGAGAGGCCCACTATACTAACAGACAGGGGCTGCACTGGCTGAATGCTCGCACAGAGCTGTTCCCCACAGTGACACAACATTTGGAATTTATTGGGCCAAGCAGCCGAGATTGCTTTGTAAAATGGTGTACAGTAACCCCCCAGTTTTACGTGGATCAGGTGTCGCGGATTCAGTCACACGGAGATATTTTTTGAGAACCGAACTCATATTTTTCCGCGGAAATCCCCACAATAACGTGGAAACTGCAAATATCCTTTTTTGCCTTTTTATGGAAATAAATATATTTTTTCTGGATGTTTTCACACAAGGGGACCCGTTCGCCTCGCTGCGGTGTCCAAATACTTTTGTCCCGCGACCTGAGTTGCATATATCCGCGGGGAATTTAAATTAAAGACGAATACGGGTCTACCTTTACATTTCATTTTATAAACTGAGTATAAAATGAAAAGTGTTCTGGGAGCATATTTAGGGTTTACACTAAAAATGATTTTAACCAAAACACAACAACGTGTTTTTTTTACTACACAAGGGAGCTCTTGGAACGTAATTATTGTACTTAGCTGCCAGGTAAGAAGCAGCACAGCAGCTGTCAAACTAAAACTTTTATTCATTTTATTCGTTTTATTCATTTTTACACACAGAGAAAAGTTTGTAAGTAAGCGTAGCAGCTCCCGCAGTAAATTAAAGAAGCAAAATTCCTTCTCCAAACATGTCGACACATAAATGGAGCACAAGGAAAATTATGTATTTGATTTTTTGTCCATCTAATCACTAAACACCAGCTGTCCCTTTGCATCTGCCCTATTGAACATGATGAATAGGCCAACAGAAACACAGTAAGCCCCAGGGGTTTACATTCCGAGAGCACCCGTGAATTATGAAAAACGGCATTGTTGTGGTAAAGAAAAGCATAAAAAATGCATATATTTATAGTGTAAACCCTAAATATGACCCCAAATATGCTCCAGAACACATGTAAACCCGGATCCGTACTGTACAGTGTACACTGTCTCCCGCAGTGCTCGAATGTAAACACTGGTTTCACTCCTCCTGTAATTCATGCGTTTCCTGCAGGAAAAGAGTGCGGGGAAAAGAGTGCGGGGAGAGAGTGCAGGAAAAGAGTGCAGGGAAAGAGTGCAGGAAAAGAGTGCAGGGAGAGAGTGCAGGGAGAGAGTGCAGGGAGAGAGTGCAGGGAGAGAGTGCAGGAAAAGAGTGCAGGAAAAGAGTGCAGGAAAAGAGTGCAGG
>JBBPDB010000108.1:28367388-28377925 GCA_037974465.1 Brachypetersius altus
TCATACTGCCCTCATTCATACTGTATAGAACGCACTGTTTTAACGGCAGAGCAGTACGTTCTAATTCAAATGTAGTATGTAGTATGTAGTATGCGATTTCGGACGCAGCCGTTGTCTCAGTTTTGGCTGCCGGCAGTAACCTTGGTAACACGTAGCAATGTCGGCTTTAATGTAAGTGATAAAACCGGAGGCCATATACCAACTGATCACATGGTACAGACTGTGTTTAGCATAGCTAGAGTATGATGACCATCCCAAAGAGTGCTTCACACACAGCACCGGAGCCAAACCACAAGGCACCATGGACCATAGGATTAGCCATTAAAGAACAGCTAATTCGGCTGCCTCTAGAAGATGATGGTAAATTAACTGTGGGGAAGGGCTAACCCTAACCCTAACCCTAATTCTTATTTCATGTTAAATGCCTAAATTAGAGCCAATTCATGTACCCTTACAATAAATGCTGCCAGATCACAGGTTGGCTTTTCAGTTTACACCGTTTATTTGAAATTATTTATAAGTAATATCTGCCCTCTGCTGGTGAGAACGTGCACAATTCACATAACAAAACAAAAACGTCGACAGGTTTTAACAGGATAATCTGTACAATGCAGCAGAAGGATACACCGTTTTATGCCCCTGAAGAGCTTTACAAAACAGTCCTCTTTTAGAGAGTCACAGTTCCTCCAGCACTGTAGACTCCAGCGGTGACTTTTCAAAATGATGAAATAGAAATCAGGCTTGGTGCACTAAATGATCTCCAAAACAACTAACACGGCTTTCAAAGCCAGTTTTGAGCTCAGAACAGTTCCTGTTGAAAACAGAGTGATATCAGAACACAGCATTAAATGAAGACGTGCTTTTTTAACACCTTCACACTGTAAATGTCCTACCTGCTCGAGATCCTGTTCCTCTTCCTCTATATCAAAGGCAAGCTTTATCCTTTCCTTATCGGCCTGTAAATGACACACATATACTCACAGTGACTCTATAGTCTGCCAGTGCAAAACACACAGTGCTCCACAGAGCTCATTTTCCCACCTTGCTTGAAAGAACAATACTGAGAGGGAGAAGGAAATGCTTTCATCGCTGTTCATATTTTCTCAAGTCTGATCAGAGTATTTGCTTTGAAAAGATACGATTAAAAGAACCATAAAAAAGGCAAACCTCCCTGACCTTGTCTCTGCTCTCATGACTTACTTCTTCCACTCTGCCAGAGGTCAGCAATTTGTGTTGGGCAAACAGGACTGCATCATGGACAGAGAGGAACAGGTGACCAGGAGCAATACTGCTTTCCTCAAACACACCTCCAGCCCTCAGTTCTTCAAACACCTGAGCTACAGCAACACACGGAAGCAAGCGGACCAGGGTTCAGTCTCAGCCTCATGAAGCCTGAATTCAGTTTTGTGTCAGAAACCTCATAGTATACCACTATTCTATTTGGGATCACCAGTGTTGGGCACGTAGTAACTGAGTTACATCATTATAAAAGTAACTCATTACCAGCACAGTAACTACTGCGTTACTTTAAAAAAATCTAATTTAATACAACTATAAAATAAATATAAAACACTGTGCACTAATTTACACTATTTTACTGCTGTTGTGGAACAACGTGAGAGACAGCTAACGGCGACAGTAACGGCGGTGTAACGGCAGTGTAACGGGGAAACAGGAATTCGTTTGATTACTCGTTACTGAAAAGTATCGCCGTCAGTAACGCCGATTATGTATAGCGCCGTTATTCCCATCCCTGGAGATCACTCAACAATTTTATTTTGAGGCAAGTGTGTGATGATGCAGTCAGTTTCAGGATGCAAAATGGTGGACAAGAACGCCATGATTAGCCAGATTAGACTCTTTGCTTTGGTACAAAAGTAAATAAGCATCTCTCATTAGGGTCTTACCATAACTAAGATATACATTCCATTCAGAATCTGAGAAAGCAAATGCAGGCTGTCTTCGCATTCGAAGAAAGTTCAAAGAAGTCAAGCCGAGAAGAAACTGAAAACATCGGGTGAGCTCTCGGCGTAATCCCACACGCAGTTCGTCTCCATGGGAACTCTAGTATCTCAGAGGGACCACATTAAACCCCTTACCTTGAACATTCACCAAGTATAGGCTGATGCCGAGCATGCTGTAAGTGTTGCTCATCTGTGAAAAAATATTTTGTGTGATGATTACATGCTGTAAGATTTATGGAAAATTAGCCAAGAATGGCACACACACTATATGGACAAAAGTATGTGGACACCAGCTCAATTCATCTTTGAGAGCATGTTCTATTGTAACATTTGACAATAATGTACTTTCTATTGTTAAACCATGGGCATTAATGTGGTAGGTAATAAACCCAATTTAATTTTGTGCATACATTATGCTACTGGGAGTAATTGCTCAGGTATTTTTAGTAAATAGCTTACTTTACTTTGCATTTTCTTTTTAAGTGAACTTTCGTTACAGTAGTAGGACTTCTGGTGTAGTAGTGGGTTTCAGTATTCTTACCACTCTTCTAACTGCAGAGCTCAGTTTACCTTGGTGAGAACCTTAATCCCCATCAAATCAATGAAGCAGACTCCGGACATGTCCAGGATGAGTGTATGGAAGGGCATGGGCTGCATCTCTATGGTCACAGAAGGTGGGCTGGCGGGCTCAGGGTCTGGTAAGTGGCCAGAGGAACCAGTGATGTCACAGTAGGGGTTGACGAAACTCACTGGCATTTCCGAGCCAGTGGTGTAAAAGTCGCTCTGTAGATCCGTTTGTGAAATAGTCTGGAATGGGCAACATACAGTGGCACCTCAGTGTGTGCTCACAAATAAAACATTATAATGCAGGATTTTTGGGCCCGTTTTAAAAAAGCAAACTAGATTTAAAATCTACACCAGAGCATTTAGGTGGACTTTTTCCAGATTTCGCTTGTAAATACAATAAAAATATTCTGAACCTGAGCCTTCATTGTAACCAGCGAGCTCAGTTTCCTCTTTCTGGCAGCCACTTTCACCTGACTCTGCTCTGCTTTCATCTCCTGCTTCTCTTTCTCCTGCTGTTTTTTCAGAAACTTCTTCTTGGCCAGAAGAACCTTGGCTGGGTCGAGTCCAGTCTGCCACCCACACAAACACAAAACACTGTTAAATATTTATAACAACTTCCTAACTCATGTGCATCTTGGGTAAATGTGAAGGCTATACTCTTATAAAGGGAGGTGCCAGGGACAGTACGTTGGAGAGATACCAAGAAAAAACATTTGATGCTTATTTAAAGAATTGCTTTTTGTAATTGAGATATGTGAGAACCCCCTCATATCGTAACGGCTCTGTG
This sequence comes from Brachypetersius altus, assembly GCA_037974465.1. Lineage (NCBI taxonomy): Eukaryota > Metazoa > Chordata > Actinopteri > Characiformes > Alestidae > Brachypetersius > Brachypetersius altus. Next base: position 28,370,707 of record JBBPDB010000108.1, read on the forward strand.
CTTATGAAGGTTTTCCCAGACCTGTATATTCAAGTTAAGACCTTGTTAACTACTAATAATAAAAATAATACATTTTATTTAAAGGTGCCCTTCTGGCACACAAGGACACCGTACAGTAAAACAAGTGCAACAAACAGTAAAAACAATAATTACAGACAAGAAAAAAATAGTTTATAGAGTTTATGATATTCACAGATTCACCTTTTTGATGACCTTTCGTCGAAATATCTCTGCGTTGGCAAAGTAAAGAGGTGAGCAATAGCTTATGATTTTCACTCCTTCAACCACTTTCACCTGAGCAAAAATAGAAAATACATAACAGCAAATTATTATTATTATTATTATTACTATTATTATTTAGCAGAAGGAGAGCTAGGAGGTCGTAGAAGGTCGTTACCTTATTATAAACCTTAGGATTCTTGTACATGTCTGTCTCCATAACCTGAGCCACTTCTGATCCATTTCGACTAGAACCCAAAGTCACCAAACAGTAAATGTTTTATTTGGACTACATGTAAAGAAAATCACGAGAATCCATTTAGATTTTACTTACAACTGAGTCTGGAAAATGACCACCAGAATGGAGAAGCCAACCCCAATGGCAACACCGAATGGCAAGCTCAGGAAGAATGCTGCCAAGAAAGACACGACCCACACACACTACAGAGGACACACAAGGGGGTAAACAATCAATGCCTACAGGCAGAAGACTGTTGGGGCTGTTAACATTAAATTCATTCAATTATTCATTTTCTGTAACCGTTTAATCCTTACTAGGATCGCAGGTACCTGGAGCCTATCCCTGGGTCTATGGGCACGAGGCAGTGACCCACCCTGGGCACGGTGCCAGCCCACCACAGGGCACACATACACAACATTCACAATCTTCAATTCACCCCCTAGAGACCCTAAAGAAACCCACGCCACCACGAGGAGAACAAACCCAAGCCTGGAGGTGTGAGGCAGCAATCTTACTCACTGCACCACTGTAGGGACCCTAAATTACGTTAACATTAAATGCTAGAACTGGAATAACATCACCTTCTAAGTTTAAAATGAGCTATTTTGTTTTTAAAGCACACTTCAGATGGCTGTGCAAAAGGACCATGCTAAAATAATAAATAAATATATATATATATATATATATATATATATACGCAATCACATAACCTCACACCTGCACAACTGCAGCCTTTTGTGTTCCATTAAACACTTTCACCAGAGTCACAGGAATACAACTAATAAAGCACAAATCTGACTCATGTAATTGAAGTATAATGCTCAGACAGATACTTATTATCCTTATGCAAATTTGCAGTCGTGTAATTCACTTTTCCGTATCACTTACGACTCTACATTTGCATAATAGTTATGAGCTAATAGATTTAAATTTAAATAATTTGTAGAGGTGCTGCTGAAGAAGGCGCTAGACTGGAGGTCAGAGGATATCCAGTCTAAGCATCTGTAAAAATTATTTAAATATTAGTTTTTAAAACTATTAGCTTATAACTCAGAGCTGCTTATTTGGTCTCTGCTAAATTTGAGTAAAGGTGACACATTGTAACTCACACAGTCTAGTTTACTCTTCTTCCACAGGTAATATGGGTCCGAGAGCTGCAACAATGTGTTTTTCAGATTAACGGCAATCAGTGCTCCCAGAACTGACTGCGGACAAACAGGAGTAACACATGATCAACCAGCGCACCAAGTAATCAGCAATGTATATATACTGCTCAAAACAATAAAGGACTGATTTACAGTCTACACTCTCAGTCTACACTCTCTCAGTCTGTACTCTCTCAGTCTACACTCCCTCAGTCTACACTCTCTCAGACTACACTCTCTCAGTCTACACTCTCTCAGTCTACACTCTCTCAGACTACACTCTCTCAGTCTACACTCTCTCAGTCTACACTCTCTCAGTCTGCACTCTCTCAGTCTACACTCTCTCAGCCTGCACTCTCTCAGTCTATACTCTCTCAGTCTACACTCTCTCAGTGACAGTCAGTGCTGCCTCCTAAGTGGACAGTGATTTCACAGACGTGTGACTGACCTGAAGTTACATTGTGTCGTTTAAGTGTTATTGTTTTGAGCAGTATACATTGTTACTATCACAAATAATGTGAATATGAAACTACTGTCTGACTATTCACATCCGATTACTGAACCTGTTAATAGTGACTTAATGAACACTTAAGTCTAAAAATCAGACCGAAAAAACGATCAGAATTTTCCTAGAGTGTTAACTAAGCCCAAATATCCAAACAGTTTATGTCCACTCTTTCCCATCCCCTGATATACCTGCCTATCTTTAAAGTAGTCTGGATCCAGTTTCTTAAAGGGATTCCTCAGGCTGCTGAAATTAAGACAGATGTTACTTCACAAATACGATCATGAATCGAGATTCAAATCTCTCTGCATGTTTCTGCAAAACAACACAGATTTTCAAATTCAAATCATAACTGCACTCACAAAGACACACATGAGAATCCAAACTTTAGGCACAATCATCCCAATTAACTTCAAGTGAGAAATAATTCTTCTTTGCTTGTGCTATGACAGACTGAGACCTTTAAAGGGTTAATGGCCTTTTCTTTAGCTGGATGTGCTGCACTGCAGAAATGTCTTCGTTTCACAGACTATTCTAGACATATCAAAGCAAATGGTCGGCTCCTCGAGTTCCTATCCAGGCCTACTTAGTGGAGCTACAAGCAAAATACATTACACAGATGAAACTGGAGATTAAAGCTTAGCAGTGGGGAGTCAGAGGGAGGATGGCAGCGAGCATTCCAGGCTGAAAGAACACGGCAGCCGAATGCAAAATTTAACAGCAGCGCTAATTAAGACGCTGTCTTCGGAACAGCAGAGTGAATAAAAGGTGACAGGTGTGGCGGCCCTTGTGACGAGGCTTAACTCTGTCTGGCAGGCCCACGTACGCACACACCAACGCACACGTTTCTAGGCATCACACACACATACATGCTCTCTATCAGTCACACACACATTTCTAATTAATGAGGGACATGGCGCTCAAGTTTAACATTTACAGATTTATATTCATGAAGTGGCTGATGTTTTTTTCGTTCCCTTTAAGGGGGGTGGGGAGTGTTGAGCTGTGTTTTGGGTAGCAGTGAAGTTAACCTAAAGACAAGGCAGCCACTGAGTGTGATGGTTTAGTCAAACATCAAATGTACACAATGTTCTCCTTTCCTCAGTATAGTCCAGTTAAGACGCGCTTCATGTCTGGAACTTTGCTATGAGCTGGAAGAGCTTCAGTATAGTCTGAGCTGACTGTCTAAATAATTACACACGCACTGCAGAACATGTTTAGTAGGTAATCTCAAAGACTTGGTTATGTTTTATGGTCCTGACAAAGTGCAAATGAGTAATTTAGACATTTTCTGTAGGCACTGTTAAGACGATAGGTTTTGATTTGTGCTGCTTGTTAGCCATGTCAGCCTCACAGCTTCACTGCAAAAGTAAAGAAATAAACTTCAGGCATCAAACAAGTCGGGGCTGATCGACTACGTAAAGAGAAAATTGTGTAAAGCACAGTCCCAAACGGCAAAATCGGGGTGCTGCAGCCCATATGCACTCCATATCCGGGTGCTCCAGGCCGTATCCGTATGCACTGCATGGGCATGTGAGTACCAAAGGGCTGTAGAGGGTCTCAGTTCTCATTATGGAGCTCAGAGAGGAGCTCACATGTGCTCCCTATATGCCTTTTCTGCAGTACCCAGCAAGGACCAACCAATACAGACTCAGCAGTAGTCTGTTACCCAAAATTCCTTCAGAAATACAGGTGAGGGTCAAACAAAGTGGATGGTTTTGTTTACAGCTGGTGACGTATAGGAATATGTTCACATATGCATTTGTGTATTCATTTAATTTAACTGTGTTTGTAAACGGCACTGAGTCACTGTAGACAAGCATGTATTTTTTAATCTCTTATTTATAAATGTGTCTCATTTTAAAGTTAATACACACACTATGTTGCATGAAGCACATGCAGAGCCTGCAGATCACGCCACGCTGTCCTAAATTCCCGCTTGAACCTACAGCACTGCAGGTCCTTGAGGTAACCATAGAGTGGACTTTAGGTGTTACCACAGGGCTTACAGTGGCGCGTTGGACTCGGCTTAAATATGCGGCCAAACTTTCACTTTCAAGGCGCCGAGAGCCGCCAGGGCCAATGTAGGAAGCAAGTGGGACACTCAATTAGACAGAAACCACTGAGCGAGGCCTTTATTCAACAGCTGCCATTTATAGACTGTGAAAATATGGAGAGAAAGATCAAGAAGAGGAAGATGGGAGGGGGAGGAAAGAGACCCCGAGAGAGCAGGACGTGGGGGGGTTGGAAGAAAAGAGTGTGGGAAACGATTTGAAGGTTCAGAGTGAATGACTGAAAACGTGCACGTGAGAGAGAGAGAGAGAGAAGAACGGCGGCACTGACCTAAATTGCGCTTTCTATCATCTATGGCGACGTAGCGAATGCAGGGATTATTGGAGATGTATTTGGCTGCCCAGGGGACGCTGATCTGCACGCCGCCTTTGTAGAAGAGTCCCAGAGCGAAGCGAGACGAGTAACTGACAGTCGCCAGCTTCTGCCTCTCAGTGTCCTTCAGCACTGTAAACACACACACACACACACACACACACACACAGTCAAGCCTCCTGCCAGCCTCCTCCACCTGCTCCCTTTTACCGCTGTGTGGACATTCAGCACATTCTTAGGCCAAATATCCCACTGATACCAGGAAAACACGAATACAGGGACGCACATAGAAAACAGTCACATTTGTGTTGGACAGTTGATTAATTGTGACTGATATTTCAAACTCCTAACTGTATTTATTGTGTTCTGCTTTAGTAGGTTTTGACAACGCCGGGTCACAACACTTTGTCTGCATTTGTTTTATTTATTGCCTTTTCAATCCTCAATAAATCAATGGTACTTTTCCCCCTAACGCTGTTTACAATTGTTTATATCATAATGAATGATGCATACTGTTGTATATTGACACTGACAGATACGTACATTTTGGCAACTGGCATCAAGACCAGGGAGAACTGAAAACTGGGTTTGAGGTCTGGGGACTCTCTTGAAGCGGTCACACACAGACACTTAACATCCTTGAGTGTGGGAGTGTTGCATTGGACACTTTTACCAAGTTACAGGAAGCGTGGAATAAAACGAACAGTCATAAGCTAAAATAATCATCAAAAATGATGCCAAATCAAGGAGAGCTTAAATTAATTTCCTTTCTATTTGGTTCCTGAGATTATACTGCTACTCACAGCAACTCTACTAAGCAGGTGAATGGAGAACCTCACAAGGATAGTTTTACAAGACTAAGTGTGTATATGTGTAGTGCTTGTAGCCTCCAGGCTCTCACTGATCAAATGGGAGGAACGCTTTACCATTCACCCAAACATGCTTTCCCAGCTCAGGCTGTGGACGAGCACTGGCAGTCGAAAAGACCCATGTGTCACATATGCTGTGTTTTAGGAACTGATATGTGTTTAAAGGCATGCAGAGCCACAGTTCACGCATCTGTAGGGTACGGTTGATTACCACTTGTCCTTAAAAAGGCACATACAAGCCACTGACTCATCAACAAGTTTATAGGAGAAGCCAAAGAGGATCTGTACAAGCTATTGCTCAGTCTTACATTCACTGGGATATTGTTGTCTGCTAATGCTATAGGTGCAGCAGGCAGAGAGTAAGTTAGTTCATATTCTTCGGAGGGAGGATACAAAAACGAATACAGCAGAATATTCAAGACAATGAAAGAAAGTCACACCTTTTGCCAAGTGAGGAAGTGCTTAGAGGAAGGAGAAGTGTAGGTGATGTCACAGCCAACACATGATCAGAGCTTTATTTATATCCCCTCGAGAGCTTGCGAGGTATGCGGGCAAATATGTGACGAGGAAAAATGAATGGTGAGTGCACAGCAGGAAAGAACGTGTGGGAATCTTTTTTCTTTTTTTTTTTTTTTTTGATGACAAAAGTACGGCAAAGCGGTATGAACTGGTCAACATGGATGAAGGAGAAGCTACAAAATCTTAATTAACTGTCTTAACTATTTTTTCCCAGTGCTTGCTTTGGCTATCACCGTGAATAACCGCATACACTGGAAATTATTATTATTATTATTAATAAATTATTATTTTTTTAATTTTATTTCAAACAGTAAACCGGCGAATATTCTTTCAATCATTCAAAAAGTAAACTGACAGCTACGAGCTCATATCTTTTAATCAAATCTTATTTTGCCCGGTGCAGGAACCCATGATTTGTGAACCTTCTTGCATTTAAGGTTTAAAAAGTTAAAAGTTTTCTTTTCCAAATTGCTGCTAAAAGGTACAGAAAATCAGCCTGAAGTGACTCACGCAGCTAAAAACTGAGTGAGGGGAAAGACATTACTCCCAAGGCTGTGCCTTTGTCGAGTTTTGACAAAAATAAAGGACAAGATCAGAGTTATTACACATTTGAAAATGCTCAATTAACATTTTAATGTAGATGGAATTCCAATTTACAGCATCACAACGGAATAAGCTTATGTGCACAGACTTGTGGGTATGTTTTAGAAAACCACTTCAGCCACAAACAAATATTAGCCGGAATGCTAGACTTCATGGCGCTACATGTGGATCTGGACATACATTCTGGGACCTTTTCTTCTTCTCTTTTTTCTGGAGAAACCTCGTCCTTGTTTCCGGTGGGGAACATCTGTTGTTTATTGGCCCAGGCAGCTCACGCTTGGCCCTGCTTTAGTCATCTACGGCCCACGGGTTCTGAGTATCGCAGAGGTTAAAGTTCACTCCTGCAGAATCAAATACATACTTCTTGAGCTCAAAGGCTCCCCTGTTTCCACTGAAGGCCAGGCAATGTGAAGTTCGCAGAAACCGAACAAAGAAGATCAGCTCGCGAGGGATTAGCGGCAGAAATGCACGCGTGCAGATGTTCCGCAAGCTCGCTAAAAATAGTGAAGCGGGAGTCCAAACTTATCGATGGGCTCGTAAACATGTGTGACCGATCAAAGGAGAAGAACACGTGACCCACTGCTGCTTCTCCAATGAATCAATGACCATATGAAAGCGCTTGCTGTGGCTGGATGGTTTTGAACAACAGAAGATGTCGTGGGGGGGGGGGGGGGGGGGGGGGGGGGGGGGGGGGGGGGGGGGGGGGGGGGGGGGGGGGGGGGGGGGGGGGGGG
>JBBPDB010000108.1:28465306-28475324 GCA_037974465.1 Brachypetersius altus
GTATTAATGTTCCAAAATAATACTCAAGTATATAAAAGAAATACAGTTTCGTGGGAAATACGCAATTAAAAGTTTTGAAAGAAGGCCTTGAACAACTGACCATCTAGACCTCAGATGTTGTCGTGTAGCTGGATGGCTCAGTTTTTGTTGTTCAGGCTTTTTACTTCAGCAGATTGGTTTTGGACTGAAGGGCTGCTGAGCACAAATCAGCATCACCTGAGAGAAACACGGCGTCTGCTGAGGTCTGTGGGTCACAGACTGTCAGCGACTGCGCGCAAGTACCAACCAAGTACTAAATATGACGATTTTTTTAAAAAACCTGGTTATCTTGTCAGTTTTTTCAGTATTGAGAGAAATGTATTCTGTAAAATCAATATATTTATAGATATGTAGGTTAATTACATAGTATATTACATACACTTCTGTAATATTGTATTTTTTCTGTATATAAGATTTAGATTGTTTATTATGTTGTATTGTTCATTTATACACACATATATATATACACAAGTATATTCATAGATATATTTATATGTGTATTTAGTATAAACATATATGTACAAATACTTTTATATTTATACATTTAAATCCATATTGTAGATTGTATATTATTGTATATTATATTTGCTGATCATATTTGCTCATTGTTCATTGTATCCTTTAATATTGTTGTTGTTTTTTATACTGTTGTACTTGAGAGACACCGGATCTACCGGAATCAAATTCCTTGTATGTGTTTGCTCACATGTTTGGCCAATAAACGCAATTCTGATTCTGATTTTCTTGTGTTCTATGTTGCACCTCTGGTCCAGGAGGACAATATATTATACGTATATGGCAGGGATGACAATAAAGCTCTATTTGACTTGACAATATGAAAGGTTACAAGGTATCCTCTGAAATCTGCTGGCTATATCTAAATGTGATCTTCTGAGCTTTGTTTTATTTTACATTTAGCAGACGCCATTATCCAAAGCGACTTCCATTCTCTATTACAGGGGACAGTCTCCCTGGGTCTTGCTCAGGGACCCAGTGGTGGTGTGCTGGAGGTAGGATTTGAACCTGTGACCTCTTGGTCAGGAGGCAAGTATGGTACTCACTGAGCTACCGCCACCCAGTCCAATATTTCTAAAAGCTCAGAAGCGTGGTTCAATTCATGCACTGGAATACAATATAATTTTCCAATTACTTTCAAGCTGCACTGTAATGAGCTCTCAGTAGAAAGTAGTAAAACTGGCAAAAAAGTTACAGATGAGAAGAATCCAGAACCATTTATTCTCCTACATTAATGACCTCCTCTTAATAAAGCTGTCTTATTCCCACCACAGATTCCCCAGTGGGTGTCGAAAGAACAGAGTGGTTTGGCTGGTATGGCGAACTTCTCTGAGGGACCGCTGCTGCCATGGACACAGGCTCTCCTGAGATATGTTATATAATATGCTTTATGAAGCCTACTTCTGCTTTCCAGATCTATTACAAGAAATAGTTTCAGGTCAAATTATTTTTGGAGGTTCTTCACTTTGTCTCTGTAGAGAACCTGTTTTTGGTGTCAGGATCATCTCTGAAGTGTTTTTCTCAAAATCCTGATCAGAAATTCATAGCAAGCCTCTTTATGAAATTTTATTCATAGTTCTCTGTCTGTCTGTCTGTCTGTCTGGCTGTCTGTCTGTCTGGCTGGCTGGCTATCTGGCTAGCTATCAGGGATACTTGCTTCTGGTCCAAGAGGTTATGGGTTTGAATCCTATCTTCAGCACCACCACTGTGTCTCTGAGCAAGACCCTTAACCCCGAGTTGCTCCAGGGAGACTGTAGTTAAGGAATGGAAGTCACTTTGGATAAAAGCATCTGCTAAATTCCATAAACATAAATCCATCTATCCATCCATCCATCCATCCATCCACATGCCTATCCATCAGTGCTATTGCCTACACTGCAAATGCATTATTAACCATCTCTAAATCATTTGTGAGTTCAACATCAAACAGCTTACATATGGATCTGTTTTTTTCACATGTTTCCAGTAAAGGAACCTCTTGTTGCCTCATGATTATAATTCACACTGAACCAATTCTGTGCTGCCAGAAGTCAAGAAACATCTTCTCTGTCATCCATCACTGTTGTTTTGAGATCTGGCCGAACTGACGTTTCTTGTAAAAGAGTGTTACATAATTCATATAGTCCTATAGTCCTATCATTCATACATAGTCATATTCATAAAATTATTCATATATTCGTCTTGCAGCCTCCGGTTTATGAATGAATCAGCCTTCAGTTCTTTAAAATTCAGTAGAAAATTCAAAAACATATGTATATGATAATACTGGGAGCAGGTGTGATGCATGTTTGGGAATGTAGATTATAATATTTATTAAATGTATGACCATATTAATATGTTAATGTGTGTGTGTGTGTGTGTGTGTGTGTGTGTGTGTGTGTGTGTGTGTGTGTGTGTGTGTGTGTGTGTTTGTGGTGTCGAATTCATTAAAACCTTAAAAGCTAATGTTGTTCTATTTATCACAGAAAAGATAACGCCTGAAATGATTCATGCTTAGAGAACTGTAGTTAAATTCACTAATTAGAGGGACCTGTTTGACATATAATGTAGTTATATTTCCATAATTATTGGCACCCTTGCTGAAACTAATAATAAAAAGTGTATACACTTACTGGCACCGCATTAAGTCTGAATCGTAGAAACAGAAGAAAAATATATTTGATAATCTTTTGGGGGAATTTCCATCAGCCTTTTAATTCAAACTGAATAAGGGCACCAGCACTTCTGAGGAAGAAGGTTCTTTATTTGTCACACAAGTGCACACACAGTGGAAGTCTTTCTCTGCACTGACTAAGTGAAGCAGGGAGTTGCTGCCAACGAGGCGCCCGGGGGGCAGTGTGTGGGCACGGTCCTCAGCAGTGACACCCAACCCTCCGTATGCAGGACCAACACCCTAAACACTGGGCCATCCAGCTGCCCCAGCAGCGCAGACTCTCATCAGTACAAAAACATACACTTCTACATCTAGGGTGGAGGGGCTCAGTGGGTAGGATACTTGCCTCCAAGAGGTCACGGGTTCGAATCCTACCTTCAGCTCCACCACTGGGTCCCTGAGCAAAACCCTTAACCCTGAGTTGCTCCAGGGAGAGACTGCCCCCTGTAGGTAGGGAACGGAAGTCGCTTTGGATAAAAGCGTCTGATAAATGTCTTACTTTTTTTAACCCATTAATATCCATTACCCCGCTCCGTGCTCTTGAGTGATTGTGGGACGACAGCACCAGCGCCCCAGGTTACTTAAATTCACATCTCATCTACATTCTTCAGTAGAATCTCCTTCATATGACATACTCAAAATTACACAATGTCATGGATGGCTGAGAAATCAACATCCTGTACCAAGAGTACTCTAATCTGTGACTAGTTACAATAAAGTGTAACATGAATTAACTATAAGAAACCATATTTGGTCACACACGACACAGGTCCTTAAAAATACACATGAGAACATGCATTGTATATGTTTGAAAAGTCCATTCCAATTTTCGTCCTTGTGTACGAAATCGTTGCTTTAGGCCAATCAGAACAATTTTACTTAGTTTACTTAGAACCTTGCGAACATCTGTAACATCATTAAATTGTTTCTCTGTATGAGTTTTTGTCAAGTGTATGAATGTAACTTTTACTGAAATATTCATATATCAGGGTTCATCACTTTAAACGGTTAAATAAAAACTGAACGCATTCATCAAACCGCAAGCGCTAAAACCTCAAGTATGACGGGCACAAACCACCAGGTTCTGACTGGTCTTTTTAGCTTCTCATTCATCCAGTGCCAGCTGGATGGCGTCATCGGAATGTGATGCAACGTTGTCTTATAAATGACTGATATTCTGAGGAAGTCATCTCCCCGGTTTGACAGAAAGGATGTGATGTGAATGGCTTTCTTCTGTGATGCCCTTGCGCTCCCTCAGTTGAGCTTTTGATGGATAATTTGTAACAGTGTCAGTTTTATGACTGTGTGTGAGTGTTAAGGACCTCCACATAATGTGAAAAGTCTTGGAAGAACTCTTCCACTGATTTCAAATAACGCTGTGTGAAGGTTCTTTAGACTCTCGTAAGTTCTTCACTCTCACATTTCCATGAATGGCTCTTTGAAGAATTAGAAAAGCGGCATCACTTGTTTTTTTTTTTATAAGTGTAATACAAAGGTGTGACTCAACTTGGCTCTGCAAAGCAAAACAAACACAAACGTGTGTTTAACGATTAGCGGCTTTTCGCATTTTTATTGCACAGTTAATAAATATGTACTTCATCGTCCATTTAAACGTGAACAAAAACTTTACAATGAAGTGTGACATGCAGAGAGTAAAACCTCTGCCTGCTGGAGTTTTTATGACTTCACTATGAGTCATAAATTAACGATAACAAACCATATTTGGTCACACAAGACACAGATTCTTAAAAATACACATGAGAAAATGCATTGCAGTTAATAAATATGTACTTCATTGACCATTCAAACGTGAACAAAAACTTTACATTCATCTTTCTGTCAAACTTTTCAATAAATAGTAGAAACGGCGTTAGTACATAGTATTAGAGATTGTTACGATCCTTAGAATAAAGAAAAAGTCCATTTGTTCTTTTGATGCAAAAGATCAGTATAAGATTGATACAGTCCAGGCCTTCCTGCTGTGCTCACTCAGCGTGCAGCGTGCCGAACAGCTTGTCCCAGTGTGTGAAGTATGGAGCGTAGTTGGCCTTGAACTTCTGGTGGTGAAGGTCGTGATGCGGGGCGCCTCCGTACAGTCCAAAAGGCATCAGCCTGTGCGTGGCCCAGGGCAGGTCGTATCCGCAGTGGTCCTCCACTGATAGCCACATATTCAGAACGTGGAAGAGCATCTCAGTCATTGGGTGGCAGCCCAGGACCATGGGGTTCAAGGCAGCAAAAAGTCCCAGAGACAGCGTCTCCCAAGCGCCAGAGTATTCTGTGGTGAGAGCAAAAGTGGAGGTGTGCTTGTGGTGCACCTTGTGGAATGTGCGGTACAGCCAGGGCACCTTGTGGTGCAGCAGGTGCCAAACAAAGTACTGGAAGTCAAAGAGCAGCAGACAGGATGCCAGTCCCCAGATAACTTCCAGAACCCCCGGTGCCTGCGCTGGGTAAACAACAGGCCTCCAGTACCAGTGAAGCACGCTGATGGGGAAGATGTACACCGCATGGTTGTAGAGAGAAAGAGCCAGACAGTTCCACATCATGTTTAAAGACACGTGTGTCTTCTGCTGGATCTTGTATCTTCTCACCAGCGCCACTCTGGAGGACAGCAGGTCCAGGACCATGAAAGGCAGACAGAAGCTCAAGTAAACCGTCAGTGAAAACAGCGCTGGAAAGAAAGGAGACTTCATCCAGGACTCATACTGCCGGATGCAATCCCAGATGTTCTGTAGCTGAATCATCTTGCCGATCTGTCTGCGTGTGTGCAAGCAGCAGTTTGAATGAGAACACATGAGCGCGTGCATGTATAAATAAGGCTGAAGCCACGCCCCCACGCCCAGATAGATCTGCTGCTGGAATTTCCAGTGAAGTATTATTTTTTTCTCTCTCTCTCTCTCTCTCTCTCTCTCTCTCACACTCTCTCTTTTATTACCTCATAATAAAACCGTTGGGGAACACTGGGTTCCTGAAACAGGATGTCAAAATATAGTCGAGTTTATTTCTTAAATTTTTTAAAAGCTGTGATAATTTAGAGATTTCCTCAATATGGCATTTGAGAAATGTGCTCCTGTGGTAGGATCTGCCATTCCAGAAACAAGAAAACTACAACCGGACAAAAATATGAAGAAGTAGGAACAAAAAATAGGAAAAGAACTGATCACTGACACGGAGTTGATTTATACTTCAGTAAACGTCACAGAAGTTGCAAAGAATGAACAGCTTGTATCTAACCCAAGTGCAAGAATATCAGATCTGACCAAATCAGTGTAAAGCTTGTCAAATCTTAAATAACAGAATAACGTAAAACGGAATCGCGCATCGCTCACTCCTTTCTTAAAGCTCGAAATACTGGACTTCCTGCTGCTGACTCGACTCGCTGTTTGCACAAAGCAGCCCAACATCGCCTCCCTCAGTCACTTAAAAATGCTATGCATTATTTCACTGAGAGTGAAAGTGACGGTGTGGCACAAGCACTTCAGGTTCTGAGATCCACAAAAAGCAATAGAACACAAACAAACTGTGACTGGCTACAGTTGAACCAAATGTAATAGGAAGTGTAAGTACTGAAACTATTTAATAGTTTGGAAAAATGATTCAATACACTTTTGTCATTTTCGTTTTGACTCGCGTTGTGTTTAGACAGCAGAACTGCAGCATCTCCTCAAATCTGAGGCAAGACACTTCAGGCAAAACTTAGCTTTTTGGTGTCCCAGTTCATCAGATTTTTGGAACATATCTTCTCCTAAATTGCATTTTAGATTTTCCGACAGTTTGCGCTTCCCCGAAGGCGTAGCTCTGCCGCACTGGTCTTGCCCTTTCATGTCAGCTCTGAAAAGCTTGTGACATATAGAATCCAGATGGAATGTCCACGAATCACACAAACGGAGCATGTTTTCTAAGATCTCGCTGAGGCCCATCCATTTGTTTCTCGAAATCAACTTACAGGGGATCTCACCACACAACCTCAGGTTCGAGCAAAGCCATTCAGACAGTTCCGGGGAGAAATAGTCAGTGGTGGATAAACTTGTCAACTCTTCACAGTGCTGGTGATCTGACATAGGGTCCATGACAGGGATCCAGATGGCGACTAAAATGCGATCATTCATTATCATTATTCACGTTGTCGAATGAACTACGGAAATTCGACCTGTTCACAAAAACAGAATGTTCAGAAATGAGTAATCCATGATGGAGTCACAGAAAAAATGAATAATGTAAATTCATTTCTGGGTAATCTATATTACAAGGCCCCCCGTCCCACCACCACATCCTGCCGGTGGAAGATGCCCCTGGCCGGTGGTGCGTTGGTGGCTTCTCGCTGTCCGGGGCTGGATGCTCAGGTGAACAGACTCACTCTTGTTGGGCCCCGGCTGGGGGATGGAGGGCCCTTGGGGCTCTGGGCCTGCCTTGGAAAGCTACACACTCACATTGTCTTGTGTTATCTGTGTTACTGACAGGACGCGGAAAAAACGACAAGGACATTTCTTTGATTTCCAAGTTCACTGTACTTTAATACTAATCTGCGGCGCTAGGGGTCGCTGCGGTACCATGAACTGGCCGCCACTACTCACAGCTGACTTGGGTGTTGATCCTGAATCTGTTTATTGGTCCTCTGCACTGTCTCCCATTGTATTGAAGTTGGTCTGTCCTTAGTTCTGTTATCGGAGCATACATTCACATGTCTGTCCTCACCTTTGTGCCTACTTTCTGTTCTGTTCTGTTTCAGTGCACATATTGTAAATAAATCACCTGTCAGTCTGCGCCTCTGCCTCCTTCTACTTATTCTGGTCTGGACCAGGTTCCTTTGGTTCCTCAAGTGCTGGCACTAAACAATGATGTAACGTATCCCTATTGTTTTTGCTGCGTTTTACCTGATGATTACTGAATCAATAAAATGCTGTAAAATCCCTCGATGGAAATATACATTAAAACAAAAAACGTTTTTCCTTCCAACAATTGTTCCTTTCATAGAGAGGCTTGTTAACTGCAGTGGTTTAAGAGTTCATTTCTGACAGGTGTCCAATTCAGCTGCTAGGTAGTGTGGTAACAACTTGTTCAATAGAACAATTTGTTCTATATGGCCTAAAGTAATGTTCTATTTGGACAAAAGTATGTGGACAACCCTCCTAACTATTGAGGTCAGGTGTTTCACAGAGGTGTGCAAAATCTAGCACACAACCATACAAACATGTAACAGACGCTCTTCAAAATTTTATGCAGAACCTTCTCAGAAAGCCAGTATAAACATATTAATGGTGTTGAATTGGATGTCTAATACGCTCGTATAGGTGCAATGGTAACACACCCTTCTGTATGTGTGTGTAATTTGAAAATATGTAGTGGTCCTTCATATCTATCTGCTGGGTGGAAGCACCTTCTAGCCTTCTCTGAGCCTGCAATGGTGGTATTGCCTGATTGTGTCCTAGCTAAATGGGTAGATGCCCAAACCGGGAAAAAAAGTTGAAATGCAACAACAGCAACCGAAACAATATGAAAGTAAAAAAATGAAAAACTGAGAACAATCATCAGGCTTTGACTTGTCTCTTTGCCTTCTCATTCATCGGCAACGGTCCCTAATAAAATACTGGACCAAGACAGCAGTTGCAGGCTTACCACCCCGAGAAAGTATTCTCCCTTTGACATTCATTAAAAGACACGTGATGGACAGGATTTCTTCTGTGATGGGCTTAAATTTCCTGAGTATGTCTCTGTGAAAAACACTTGTGATGTTTACAGAACCTCCACATTATGAGAATGTTCTTGGAAGAACCATCCCATTTTAAATAACACTATGTGAAGGTTCTTAATACCTTTAAAGGTTCTTCATTCTAACATAGAGTAGCTCACAACAAGTGACATCACTTTTTTAATAAAAGCAGAAAGTGTAATACAAAGGAGTGAGACAGCTTTATTTGCATGGCAACACAAACACAATGCTGTGGTTAACATTTTGCTGGATTTCACATTGATATTGCTTTGCATTAGAATCGGCAAAACTTGTGTCCTAAAAACAAATCACAAGCAGGTGAAGGTGAGGGAGGTGCTTTCACTGTTGATCCTCCCTAAAGTACCCACCTGACAATATATTTGAAACAATTTGAAACAATGAAACAGGTTGTATATAGATGGTATAAATGAATGTGTTAACAGACTGTTTTTAAATGCCGGCTTTTATCATCACACTAAGGAAAGCTGTTTATTTGTTATTTTGTTTTCTTATAAAACAAGGCAACATGAAAAATCTAGAACTTTCGTTAATCTGAAGATTAGAAAGCGACGTAAGGAGTTTGTTCAGCATTAATACAAAACACCAAGACCGCTCACACATGTCCCCAGAAGGCCCAGACTGGTTTAAATCAAGTCCGTTGACTGAATATCTATGTTGCTCCGTACGTTTTTCTAGAACAGAGCATTTCTTCAAGACTGTTGATTCCTGTTTAACCAACTTCGAATCCAGTCACAGGACTGAAGAGCCTAGGATGTCTCTTAACAAGAGAAATGTCGCCATCTGCTGTTTTTCAGCATCGTTAGAAATAGGAATGCTCTAAATGGCCAAAAGTATGTGCACGCCACTCCTAACTATCAGAAAAGCACTAATGTAACTTAAACGCAGGGAAGTGGGTAAGTATCCATATTTTAAGGAAGACTGTGCAATTAGAACCCATCTTTGTGCTTAAAAAATGCACAAAAAGTAAAAGAAATGAAGTTAAAGCCCTTTTAACCAGTCAGAAACAGGCTAGGAAACAAATCTGTCTTGCAAGTAGAACAATCTCTTAAAGGAGATGCGACTACTTGCTCATTGTGAAGGTCAACAGATATGTAGGAGAGTATTTCAGAGCAGGGGTCTATCCGTCAACACTGGCTTTAGCATGCTGGGACATTTCTGCCCCAATTTTTAAAACATCTTAGTTCAATGTTATATGAATAAATAATGTCTAACACGCGCGGTCCCGTTTTGAAATGTAAACTTTGTTAGTTAACTATTCCTCCAATTACCAACATAGAGCCAAAACAACCGACTAGTCATTTTTTACTAACATGTCAACTATGTGCATCTGTAATCTGGGTGACTCTAATGCAGTAGTTACCAAGAACGAGCTATGTTGAGCTAGCTTAGCAGTTTGCTAATATTTATCTCAGGAGAAGCCTCCTTTTAAAACGGTGATCTTTAAACATGTTTAAGATGGAAGTTACGCTCAAATAACCTAAAAATAAAATAATTTACATTCAAATAATCTGAATTACTGACTCCAGCAGCAGGGATGTGTCCAAAAAGGTGTTTATTAGCTTGCTCACTTTTCCATGGAGAAA
>JBBPDB010000108.1:28520239-28531383 GCA_037974465.1 Brachypetersius altus
AGTGAGATCATCGGTGAAGTGTGTTCAATAACTAATGTGAGGGAAATCTGTTAATGTTTTGTTGCGCGTTTCTGAAAAAAAAAAAAAAAATATATATATATATATATCAGCCGATATATCGGATTTTAAAATTTTTGTATCCGTAGCGGCCTTCAAAATCTTTTATCGGTCGGGCTCTAGTGTACATTAAACAAGATTTAAAAATTCCCTGTAATCACTGTCCCAGGGGATCGGTGCATGTTGTTAAATGAAAAAATAAAATCGAACATAAGCGTTAGTTGTGCAGCACATTTTTGTTTAGTATGCTGCTGTCAAATGTAGTTCCTACTACTGTGGCCCTAAACTGTACAAAGACTTGCATTAAGTGGCCATATTTTACACGTTCCTGGGCAAAAGCAAGTCGAGTGAAAGACAAAGCCGTGTTGGTGCAGAATATTGGTTTTTTTTGTGGAAATTATGTGAATATTTGAATCATTGTATGATTCTGTAATTTCTTATCGCGTTTTCTTCGCTTTGCTGCTGTAACGATGCAGATGTCCCACTAGTGCGACTAATAAAGGGTTATCTTATCTTAGGTCAATATAATTCATCGCTCTCGTGCAGAAGTTCTTTCTGTGGCGGCCCCGTCCTCCGCGCATGACTCCGTGTGTTATTGGACCGTGTCACAGGCACTGATTGATGTCAGGTGATGTCTTTTGGCCGCGCTGCGCGCTGCAGTTCTGGGTCCTTGCGGGACAGGAGTGTGTCAGTTTTCTAAAAGTGTTGAGGCGGAGGATCGTGATCTGGAGCTTGATGAGCTTCTGCTGAACTAGAGGAAAGGCTTAGTTCATTGGGAAAACACTTAATCATCACCAGGAGATGCATAGAAGGTCCTGAGAGAGGAAGCAGTGTGCTCTACAGTCACACACCCACTGTTGTGTTTACGGAATGGAAAAACACGTACGCCCTCGTTCTTCATTTGTTGTAAAAGAGGACAGACTTTTTGCATGTTTTGCAAGGCAGGGTTCTGTGTGTGTGTGTGTGTGTGTGTGTGTGTGTGTGTGTGTGTGTGGGTGTGTGTGTGGGGTGGGTGATATGGTGAGCACATTTTGTGGTCACCAATATTTTCTGAGCAAATGGTTGGTGTCCTGCGTGCTCAAGGAACACTGAGCGACCGACGGCTCTAAACAGGGCTGGTCATGTTCATGTAGAGTAACATGTTTAAAAATACCTTCATTACATTCTAATTATATTTGTTCGTAATAATGGTCCTCATCGATTGCCTTTTTTCATGTGGAATCATTTTAATATAATATATATAAATGATATACAGATGATGTCATTTTAATCTTAAAAACACATTGTGTGTGTGTGTGTGTGTGTGTGTGTGTGTGTGTGTGTGTGTGTGTACTGTATGCCTGTATGTCCGCTTTTTGCTCCGCAGTGAGAGAACTCCCCCCAATCTGTCCAGATGTTAGACAAAAGCATCGGATCTCCATCGACGTTCTGCCTCCGGAGGTCAAAGCGCGCTTCGTTTCAGACCCAATCATACCCATCCGCACCAAAACAGCCAAAGAGTTTCAGTAAGAGCTCCCTCCTGTGCTTAGTACACCCCTCACGCAAACGTTTATGTAAACTAAGCTGCACTTTACTGTGTTCCAATCCAGGGAAGACGTTGAAAAGGCGACTATCTCAGGTGATTGGAAACAAGTCCATGAATTCTACTTGACCACATTTGACTCCTTCCTGGAACTCAATGCTGCCTTTAAGGTAAAAGTTCAAGTGAATTTTGCTTCACTTTTCTGAAAGCCTTTTTTCGGGTCAAATACCTCAAATCACACATGATACATTTTTTTAATGCATGATTTTGTTTATTCGTTGCACTAGGGTCGAAGTATTTAAGTAGTACTCGGAAGATTTTTTTTTTTTAATTTCAAGATAAAAAAATATTCTGTGAAACCTTTCCCAGAAACACACTCACACCTGACGTACGTCAAACGCTCATGCTGTTCAGGAGTTTATCCTGCACAGAAAAAGGGATTCATTGATTCTGCTCGTTCTCAGTGTGTATATAACGTCCACATAAATAAAGTACATCACATCGGTGCAGTTACTGCATGAATTTCGCACGTTTGCATCAGTTTAATTCAGTGCATCACTCTTTCAGTACGTAGCTTTTATAAATTGTTATTTACACTGAAAGGTTGTAGTTTGTCCGAAAGTACCGTGTTGAATCTTAGGAGTAGGTCCAATTTCTGCCCTTGGAATTGCACTAATGGTTTTTTAACGAGATCTGCAGGAATTTGGACGTACGAGGAAAAGGGGAAAGCCAAACGTTAGTTTTGCGTCTCGGGGTGAACGCATAAGCACATTCTGAGAGAGCTTCAACAAAGAACACCTGCATGTGCACACAACAGAACCAGACTACTGAACCTCTTTGAAATCATGCTAGAAGCTACATCTGTAACGTTTTTGTAACTTTTTTCTGTCCTCAGAAAGAAGCGAACGCTCCGTTTAACACTATTGAAGACTCAGGAATAAACACCAAATTCGTCAACGCTGTTTATGACGCCCTGCTTCACACGGTGCGTAACAAGGCTTTACACACAACAGGTCGTGCCTCTTGTCCTTCGGAGACACGATAAGTTATTCTGTTTGTGTTTGTTGTTGCTCTTTAGTTCTTTAAGGATCTGGACCGAGCCTTTTCAATGTTTTTCATTCACAGCCCCCAGACACCCAGAAATCCGTCCTGAAGGGAATCATTAACAGCTTGTTAAGGGAATGGAAAGGGTGAGTGCTGTTTTGTTTTTGTGCACTGAACCTGTAAAAGCAGACGTTAAACCTGCAGAAGGCTGCGTTTTTATGAGAAGGTTTTAAGCTCCCAGTTTGTGTCTTTCAGGCCGCGGACGAAAGACGACCTGAGGGCGTACTTCGTTCTCGTGCAGGTAATGCTTCTTTTTCGCTGCCGGTTTTATTCCGCGTCTTGTAAATTATGCTCTGTGCTCATGTTTTAGTTTATTATACGTTTATTAGACTATAGGTTTGCGATAATGATCTCACACGACGATCCAAAAGGCCAAAAAAACCCGCTATGAACGGAATACCACTTTTTAACCCGAGGACATGCAGTACTTTTCAGTAATGGCTGTAATTTTCTCTCTTCGAATCAAGATGGTGATCCGCGTGCGCTTATAGACGTGCACGTGTGCGGCACAATCAGGCTAATCTGGATTCAGCTTGGCCTTTCGGCTCGGCGGCCACGTCGAAAACGGCGAGGCAAGGCGAGTCGAGGCAGGAAACTCTTGATCTCCTCTCTCACCACATGGCCCACTGAGTCCAGCCATAGCTGCAGTCAGAGCGGCTGCAGATATATTATGAGCCAAGTGTTTACTTCACACATGACCAGCGTAGGCTGGTTCTGGGTTCTCCAAATAAGGCCACAGTCATCAGGCTACACGTCTGGGAAAGACGGGCGAGAAAGAGAGGGAGAGTCTTCGAGCTGCGGCTGATTTGCCAGTTTCTCGGATCCGTTTCAGGACGTTTTGTTTAGATTCCGTCCGTTTATGAGCTCTTTTTTTTTTTCAAGTGGAGGGGACTCGAAGGCGTGAGAGTTGATCGTTTTCATATTCCGAGGTGATTTCTCCTCAAAAATCACCTCCTGATGCTAGTTGTCTCCGGGCTGTTGATGGGTGCCTTGACCTACATATCTCTTGAGGACGGTGAAACCGAAACGGCAGTTATTAAGCCGATGCGTCTGCGCCGCTGATGCGATGTGAGTCAGCCTCTGGTATTATTTGCCTCTCTGTGAGCCGGAGGAGCCGATGAGGTCATGCTGGAGTGGGGACGGCTGGTTTCCGCTCAAATGCCGCTCTTTATTAAAAGCCAGACTTCTTCTTCCTCGGCTCCCGGACGAAAAGTTATATTTCCTTTTTGAAGTGTGTTTGAAAAAAAATAAAAAAATAAAAAGGCTCCTCTTTGTTGCAGAACCCTCAGTACACCAGCACAGCCACATATGTCATCTATGCACACTTACTGAGGCAAATTGCGGCGCTGGCTGAAGCAGACCACCATTTCCTGATGCACTGGTTTAAGAAGTGAGTCTGAAACGTTCCCTTCTGTCACCACCGTTGGCAGTCCAGCCAGCTTAAGGAAGCAATTCGCGAGGCAAAGCAAGCCACTGCTGCAAAAATGCCTCTATTAAACAGAGAACTTTTATAGGACTGTTTACATTTGCTTGCATAATCGACTGCAGCAGCTGTTTTAGGTCATTAAACTCAATTATCGGTCATAATGGTAATATAGGGTTTTATAGTTTAAGATCATACTTTCATTTGAATGCAGAGAGGCTGCGAGTGAAGCTGTAGAAAAGGAGTTCATTTGCTGGTGGTATGCTTTAATAGAGCAGGAAGCTTAAATGAATGAAATGGAATGAAAAGGGAAAGTTTTGACCCACAAACAGGCCCTGAGGGTTTAATGTCGTGGGATAATGCATTTTTTTAAAATAAAAAACATTAATAAAGCATGTAAACATGCGTCACTCACTGCCCCAGTACATGTAATCCTGGACATTTCGCTTCAAAAACCTAGTAGCTCTTTCAGTGCCATGTTTTTGTGATGTCACAAAAACAACATATTTGCATATAAGCAGCTATTCAACCTCCAGCAGTCTGGCAGTGCCTGTTCAGATAAGGTGTGTCTTTTTGAACAATACAGAGCAGGTAATCGGAATTGAGGTCATTTATAGACCTTAAAGGCACAGTAACAAAAAAGTAATAGGGAAGAATAGAAGTTGGGAAAGGATAACATAAAAAGGAGCAGCTCGTTTTTTGGCTACACTGTAAAAACTCCTGATCTAAGACTTATTTCTGGCCTAAAAGTCTTTTTGATCTTGTTTTGAGAATACTATACTACATAAGAGCATATTTCTTTGCTCTCATATTGTATATAAAGATATTTTTTCTATTTAAAGAAATCTTTAGAAACAAGTGAAATTATCTGTCAGGGCAGTAAGATACTGGTAAGATTTCTTGAAATATGGAAAAAAAATACCTTAAACAGTCTTAATAACCTTACACAGTCTGCTCTTATATAATATATTATTCTCAAAACAAGAACAAGAGACTTTTAGGCTAGAAATAAGATTGCGAGTCTTAGTTAGATCAGGAGTTTTTGCAGTGTAGTGGGATATGGGCCCTTTAAGAGGTTAATGCCACATAAAAGCAGTTCTGTGTTTTCGGGGCTCTGTACATGTGTTTGACTGAGCGGACATGTGATCTCTCAGACTATCTCAGAAACGTTTCAAGCAGCTGGTGGAACGCCTACAGCTCTTCATCACCACACGACTGTTCCCTGCCAAACCAGAGGAGCTGCCGCCCATGGCCAAGTGCTCATGGTGGATCCCGTCGGCCACGAAAGTCCTCTCACTGCTCAGTGAGTATGAAAGTACAGCAGCCTCCAGGGCTGCACTGAAAACCACCTCAGGACTGAAGAAGATGCATCACATTACGGAGCCGATTCTACTGTATCTGTTTACTGCCATATGTGAAAATCAACCAAACATATGAAAACGTTTCTGTTTATTAGCTGACTTTAGAAAAACGAAACGTAATATTTGCCCCCCGCAGAAGTTACGGTACATATGTTTTCTGTTTTCTGTTTTTATGGTATGTTTAACTTGGCACTCACATTTGAAAACATAATTTGTGCTCAAACTTTTTGGGCGGTTTCTCAGCACAGCAGTCACAACAGCATGGCGTTTCTGCCGGTATGAGTGTATCAGGCACCGGTGTTTTGGTCACTGCTGAGTTGAGAATTGTCAGAGGGCCAGGAGGTTGGTCCCGTAGTCCCTCACATGTAACTGTCAGAGGGTCTGCAGTTAGTAATACAGTGATAAAGTGCTCGGTAATAAAATAGTCAGTAAACCCAATAAACTGCCAGTGCGGGGGTTATTATTGTAGGGTCCGAAAACCATTCCGTTCTTTTCTCTTTTGCTCCCAGATGCGGCAAACAGCATTTCTTCTCCTCCCATCATTGCCTTCTCCGATTTCTATAATCTGACACTGGATCACATCGACTTCATGGAAGACTACCAGACGTGGCAAGCTCATGGAAATTCCAACAGGTGTGGCCCGAAAATATCATTCTGACCAAGTGCCTTTCTGCGCGAGCTTCTCTCTGCCCACATCCACCGAGCTCTTTCCGCTCTAGGGGTGTTTTCTTTAATCTTTAGTCTTAAGACACTCGTGGAAAAGAACGGCTCCCTCTTGTGTTTACCTTCAGCGCTCATGGAAACGAAACAAGATTTGTCCGTGGATGGTATCTTCTTCAAACGGAAGTTCTGCCACGTTCATCACTCATTCGCAGCGATGTTTTAAACAGACTGCGGTTTGTCAGACTACACGCCTTCAACGCGTTCTCTTAAACGGTTCCTGGCCTGGATATACGGTTCTAGTGAAAACCTCTAATCTGTATAGATTTACATTCACGGCGTATGCTCTTATCCAGAGAGACGTACATCAGTGCTCAAGCAGTCCACAACTGCTTCTTAAACCTGTAAACATCTTGAACCCATGCCCACAATTTGACTGAAATACTGCACATTTGCTGCACCTATACAACATCTGTCAAATAATACCTGAACAGCACAAGTCATAGAAAAATCAAGAGTGAAGACCAGAGTGAGGAAGGCTTGTTTTTGTTTTGTTTTGTTTTAAGTAAGAAATAGAATAAGAGGCATAAGCTGTGTAGTGTTTGCTACATAGAGGGCTAGCTAGTGAACAGGATGACGTTTAGTTAATTTCGGACACTCTGGACGTTACGTTTTTACTAACTGTTGCTTAAATAGTGCTGGATCTCGGCAATGTATCTCTGTCGCATAAACACACGTCTCGTCTCTCTAGTTCAGACACAGCCCGCACAGGAGGCGGGGATGCGATCCAGGCCGGCAAACGGGATTCCGCACCGGGCCAAAATGACCTAACCGACCCAAACTTGACATTGGCTCACCAAGCAAATGTCCGGGCCGTCCAGGGAATTCAGTTTTGGGCCGTCCAGGGAATTCAGTTTTGGGCCGTCCAGATAATTTTTGTGCGACACGGAATCCCGTCTGCCAGCCCGGATCGCGTCCCACACCCGCCCCCTTACCGTGGCTCAAAATGCCCGGCCCTATTTTTTGTCCCAGTCCGGCCCAGGACACAACTGTCCTCCGCGGAGAGAGAGAGGAAGGAAAAGTGCGAGTGTGACTGACTCCTCCGTTTAAAGCCCCACTTTCCCCCGTCTGTTCTCCCTCGCGACAAGAGTAGTGTGCAGCGTGTCCGAAATGTGCACTCGTTCACTACGTAGGGCACGGTAAAAGAAACCCGCAGTGCATGATGGTATATGTGTATTCCTGTAGTGTACAGTGTCTGGATTCACGGTGATTTTGTACTGCACTAACTAGTCGGTGAAACTGACGGTTAGAAATTTCGGACACCACTACAAAAATGGCTGACTCACTACTTAGTGCCCTATATAGTGAACGAGTGCACCTTTCGGACACAGCTATAGTTAGTCGCCAAGGTGCTCCTTGAAGAGGTGGGTCTTCAGAACACTATGTGGTGGTTCTTTGAACTTTGGAAATGGTTCCATCTCACAGTTCCTTCATTCTATAATTGCTTAAAGAACCAGCCACTGTTTTTTAATGGAGTCAAAAGGGGTTCTTCTGTGCCGCAGCTCCAAAGGCCTTGACCTCTTGATCCCTGTGCAGGTTCACGTTCTGCCAGTTTCCATTTATCTTGTCCACGGTGGTGAAGAAGGCCATCATCCAGAGGGACTCGGAGCAGCAGATGATCAGCATGGCCAGGGTGAGCATTTGCGTCTCTTGTTCTGTAATTAGCTACTGACTGTGCTCTGGAGCAGCCAGAATGTGCGGGGAACATTACTGTGGAAATTAAGGATCAGGACTGTTTGGTCCGTAAGGGTCTCTTGAGATGCTTGTTCTGTGACTGTCTATACAACTGTCTTGAGACTGTAATGTTTATTTAAGCCTTCTGTGTGTTTGTAGACTCCTCAGTGTTATGATTTTCAAAAAAAAACCTCCAAAAACACAAGTTTAAAAAAAATGTCCCCCGAGGCTTCTGAAAGCAGTGATACAAATTCAGTATTAATTGATAGGATTCTTAAGTTCAGCAGGATGGATATACACACCAAAAAGCAGTGCTTTATATTTTCTCAGTTATGTATAGTATCTATCTAAAACACTAAATTAGATGAACACAATTAGGTTCAATGAGTTTTCTTTCTTTTGAGCAAATTTAGTGCGTTTAAATCACTGTTTTCAGTTAAACAGTGTTCCAATAACAGTCTTGAACAGGGTGGGGCTCTGGGAGGCTTTTTTTTTAAGTGGGGGGTGGAATCCTTTCCAGCTCCCTCCCACACATATGTGACCAGAGAGCGTAGGCTGAACAGACATGGGCCTGTCGAATGGAAGACCGTTCAGTCTGTCTGGAGTGTCCACAGCCATCTCCTTAAGAGTACCAAGGGAATGAGCTCAGTTCTCTGTGTTCTCCTCTTCAGCAGAACACAGTGCCCTCACTGAACCTTCCCTTCCTAAAATGAAAGTAACTCTCTCTCTGAGTTATCAGGCACCAATGCCATACAGTTAAAGATGAGTGAAGGTACAAATATCCTCGCACAAACCAAACGTGTGCTTTTTAATGGTACATACAGCTTGTTAAGTACTACTCTTCACTTTTTGGGATTCTTTGGGCCAAAAATGAAGTTGGAGCAACAGTGAAACTGTCCAGATGAATAGCCGACAGAATTCAATCAGATTTAACTAGTAGTTCGTTGAGAGGCTGAAACGGTACAAAGCACCACTAAAATGTAGATTGCTTTCTGCACAAATGCACTTTACTAGAAAGAACTAGGAAAAATGTAGCAATAGAACCTCTTCGGGTTTGTAGGAGAACTCAGAAGTGCAAACCCAAGAGACATGTTACACAAAAATCGCATCGTTTTCTTTTACATTAACGGCATTTGACTGACGCTCTTATCCAGTGCGACGTACACCGGTGCTCAAGTAGTCCACACCTGTTCCTTAAACCTGTGAACAGCTTAAATCCATGTCAACTATTCAACCGAGATACTGCACATTCAGTGCACCTGAACAACAATCTGCCTGTGATAATTGGCCAACACCTGCCCAACAATAGCGGAACAACACGCGCCATAGAAGAGTCGAGAGAAAGGAAGAGGTAATTAGTCATCGAGGTGCTCTTTGAAGAGGTGGGTCTTCAGGCGACGCTTGCAGCCCTGAGAGACGAGAAGTGACTCATGGTTTGATCAGTGCTGTTCTGTTTGGGGGTGCAAGTCCATTTTTGGCCTTAAAAGCAAGTGCTAAGGATCTGAACTGAACACGAGCACCACAGGGAGCCAGTGGAGGTTCCTCAGTAAAGGTGTGAGTGAACTTAGGAACGTTGAACACTAACCTGGCAGCTGCGTTCTGAATCAGCTGAAGCGGTTTGGTTCCCTTCTGTGGAAGTCCAGCCAGTAGAGAGCTGCAGTAGTCCAGTTTGGAGATGACCAGGGACTGAACCAGAATCTGTGCCGCTTTTGTGGTGAGGAAGGGTCGGATTCTTCTGATGCTGTAGAGATATTCTTCTGATGTGTAAATGCCAAAATCTCTGTACTCTGCATGTAAAAACATAAATAAAATACAACAATAAATTGGGCTTAAATGAACTATAATAGGCCACACAGAGCCTGTTAAAGATTTCGGAGTAAATAAGAGGGAAAGAGGGAAATGTGGTCAGAAAAGGCCTGGATGGAAGTGTGTACCCACCTCTTACTGTGCAAAAGAACAGGAAAATCTGCAGGAATCTTCAGTCTGTTATAAATGACTGTTTAATGGCCTAAGGTTCAGATTCAGATTGCAAACTAATCACCAAGCCTTTCATTAAAACCTAATTACCCGATTGAGAATGAACGTATTAATTGAGTTTTAAGTAAACGAGTAATCGTAACAGCTCTGGATTACTATCAAAAACACTCATTTTCAGTAAAGGACTCTTCGAATCGACTTGACTCATTATTTTCGAAGGCGAAATCCAAAACAGAGGCGTGTGTTTATTTTCCACTACTGCGTTAATAGGACTTCGATTGATCTTCGTGTGTTCTATGTGTTTTTAGAAATACTTCTGGTTTTCTCCAAAATAATTGAATCTAATCTGATTATGGTTAAATTGTTCCTGAAATAATTGGAAACAAATTAAGAGAGAGATTTACACTCCTAATAAAAAGGAAAGGGTTTTGGTTAAATTAGACTTCTGCGGTGACTGATTTGGGCCCCGGTCTGTTTTTTAAGTGCTACTGATTGACCATAGCATAAAATCGTAAACGTGTAATATGTCATTTCTGCTTATTTTTTCTGCAGAGCTGTGTTTAATATGAATATAAATGAATATAACGAACATTTCATTAACTTATAACTAACATATACCTGCCTAATAATCTTGAATGCCACCCTTGAATCTTAAGCTAGCTAAAGATGAGGGGATAGCAGTGAAGGAGGTAAACACGTTTGGGTCGGTGGCCAGCAGAGATTTGACTTGCATTTTGATATGTGGGTCTGAAAGCACATGGGCTAGAACAGGAGATTTGAACCTGATCAGTTCAGCTTCATTTTCAAGTTAGAAACACACAAGGCTGAGCCTCAGGCATGTTCTTCCATCGCAGACGCTGGTGAGCAGCTCCAGACAAAAGGAGCTTAGACCAAATGAAAGTCCAGGTGAAGGAACATAGTCGTTGCTGATGTTTGTTTCATGTCCACTTTCCCTCCATTGTTAGAAGGCTGAGTCCGAGAACAGCAGGAAATCCCTCATCGCCTCACTTTCTAGCTCCTCTCTCCAGTTTGGTGTGCTCTGCTGCAAATACGTAAACCAGGAAAATGTCCATCGTACATCCAGAACCGTCTTCAGCACAGAAATAAGCACAGGAGCCAGAAATACGAGACGGATTTAAACCCAGCCCTAATCAGAAACAAATTTTCTGCAAATGCCTGTGTGATGTTCTTCTCTAGGGCTCATGTATTGCTGGGTGAGGCGTTGGCTGGTTATTATGTGACAGTTGTTGTATAGATGCTCTGACTGCAGTATCTCGGTTAAATAGTCGACTCAGATTTAAGCTGT